>SJYT01046999.1:116211-161042 GCA_006410635.1 Cephalophus harveyi | reverse complement strand
ATAAAGCAGAAGTAGATGTTTTTCTGGAACTCTCTTGCTTTCTCCATGATCCAGCGGATGTTGGCAATTTGATCTCTGGTTCCTCTGCCTTTTCTAAAGCCAGCTTGAACATCAGGGAGTTCACGGTTCACGTATTGCTGAAGCCTGGCTTGGAGGATTTTGAGCATTACTTTACTAGCATGTGAGATGAGTGCAATTGTGCGGTAGTTGGAGCATTCTTTTGCATTGCCTTTCTTTGGGAGTCTTTAGGGTTTTCTATGTAGAGGATCATGTCATCTGCAAACATTGAGAGTTTTACTTCTTTTCCAGTCTGGATTCCTTTTATTTCTTTTTCTGCTCTGAGTGCTACGGCTAAAACTTCCAAAACTATGTTGAATAGTAGTGGTGAGAGTGGGCACCCTTGTCTTGTTTCTGACTTTGGGGGAAATGCTTTCAATTCTTCATCACTGAGGATAATGTTTGCTGTGGGTTTATCATACATGGCTTTTATTATGTTGAGGTATGTTCTTTCTGTGACTGCTTTCTGGAATGTTCTTATCCTAAATGGATGTTCAATTTTGTCAAATGCTTTCTCTGCATCTATTGAGATAATTATATGGTTTTTATCTTTCCATTTGTTAATGTGGTGTATCACATTGATTGATTTGCAAATATTGAAGAATCTTTGCATCCCTGGAATGAAGCCAACTTGGTCATAAGGTATGCTCTTTTTAATATGTTGTTGGATTCTGTTTGCTAGAATTTTGTTAAGATTTTTGCATCTATGTTCATCAGTGATATTGGCCTGTAGTTTTCTTTTTTTGTGGCATCTTTGTCTGGTTTTGGTATTAGGGTGATGGTGACCTGATAGAATGAGTTTGGAAGTTTACCTTCCTCTGCAATTTTATGGAAGAGTTTGAGTAGGATAGGTGTTAGCTCTTCTCTAAAGTTTTGGTAGAATTCAGCTGTGAGGCCATCTGTTTGTTGGAAGATTTCTGATTATAGTTTCGATTTCTGTGCTTGTGATGGGTCTGTTAAGATTTTCTATTTCTTCTTGATTCAGTTTTGGAAAGTTATACTTTTCTATTAATTTGTCCATTTCTTCCAAGTTGTCCATTTTATTGGCATATAGTTGCTGATAGTAGTGTCTTATGATCCTTTGTATTTCTGTGTTGTCTGTTGTGATTTCTCCATTTTCATTTCTAATTTTGTTGATTTGATTCTTCTCCCTTTTTTTGTTGATGAGTCTGGCTAATGGTTTGTCTATTTTATTTATCTTCTCAAAGAACCAGCTTTTAGCTTTGTTGATTTTGGCCATGGTCTCCTTTGTTTCTTTTGCATTTATTTCTGCCCTAATTTTTATGATTTCTTTCCTTATACTAACCCTGGGGTGCTTCATTTATTCTTTTTCTAGTTGTTTTAGGTGTAGAGTTAGGTCATTTATTTGATTTCTCTCCTGTTTCTTGAGGTAGGCTTGTATTGCTATGAACCTTCCCTTTAATGCTGCTTTTACTGAATCCCATAGGTTTTGGGTTGTTGTGTTTTCATTTTTTGATTTCTTCTGTGATTTGTTGGTTATTCAGAAGTGTGTTGCTTAGCTTCCATATGGTAATTTCAAAAAAACTGAAATAATCTGGAGCATCTTTTCTGATCACAATGTGGTAAGATTAGATGTCAACTACAGGAAAAAAAAAACCTATTAAAAATACAAACATATAAAGGAGAGTTTTGCCAGGTAAAATGTTCTTGTTTGGCAGTTTTTTTTCCTTTGCATATATCATCATAGTCTTTCATGACCTATAATGTTTCTGTTGAAAAAACCCTGATGGACTTCTATGTTCATGACAAATTGCTTTCAAAATTCTTTGTTTTGATAGTTTAATTATAATGTGTCTCATCATGGACCAATCAGGACTTTTCAGCTTTGAATGAAGATACCTACTTCCTTCCCTAGATTTGGTAAGTTCTCAGCCATTATTTCTTTAAATAAGCTTTCTGCTCTTTTCTTATCCTTCTGGAACTCCCATTAAGTGTATCTTATTTCATGTGATGATTTCACCTAAGTCTCATATGCTTTCTTTACTCTTTTTATACTTTTTTTCTTTTTGTTTATCTAACTAGATAATTTCTTTTTGATTATTTCTTCTACATGGTTGAATCTTCTGTGAAGATCTGTGTTGAATTTTTCAGTTTAGTTAACATAGCCTTTAGCTCTAGGATGTCAGTTTAAATCTTTTTTTTTAATGGTTTCTATTTTTTTATCGGAGCTTTTATTGTATTTTTTCCAGATTTCATTTAGTTGTCTACCTATGTTCTCTTGTACCTTAATGAATTTCTTTAAGATGATTATTTTGAAATTTTTTGGTCAATTAGTTCATGGATTACCATTTCTTTAAGGTCAGTAACTGGAACTGTATTTGTTCCCTTTTAGTCTTGTCATGTTTCCCTAATTATTCCTTATTCTTATACCTTTGCATTGAATTCTCTGCATGTGAAGAGGTGGAAAACTCTTCTAGTCTTTGTAGATTGGTTTTGAAGGTGAAGACCTTCTTTTACTGGTTTCCACTAATGATGGGAAATGACAAGACTATGGTGAAGCAGAGTTGAAGCTGGATTACAGTACTGCTTTTAGGGTCTGCATTTGCATCTATGGTCAGTGGCCTGTTAGTGGGGACACTGATGGAGTGACTTCTCCTGTGTCCCTTGGTGGATGGGGTTGGTGGGAGGACTATAGACAAATGGGGCTGGAACAAAGTTCAGTAAGGGATGGAGACCCCTTTTGAATATGCAGCTGGTATTAGGTTGGTGCAAATGTAATTGTGGTTTCAGACCGTGAATTTTAAATCAATATATCTAGGCTCAAACACATCTTTATTAGTCAAAACAGGAACCATTACAGCCAACACATTTTTGCCAAAGAGAAATCAGTTTGTTTATTCCTATAGCCTAAAATCCATGCTTTAGAATTCGATGAACTCTTGGAAAGCATTTTTCTGCATCCTGCTGGTTGTGGAAGTGTTTTACCTGCAAAAAGTTGTCAAGATGCTTGAAGAAGTGATAGTCAGTTGGTGAGAGGTCAGGTGAATATGGACGAGGAGGCAAAACTTCATAGCCCAATTCATTCAACTTTTGAAGCGTTGGTTGTGTGACATGCATCTGGGTGTTGTCATGGAGAAGAATTGGTTCCATTCTGTTGGCCAATGGCAGGCTGCAGGCATTGCAGTTTTTGGTACATCTCATCGATTTGTTGAGTATACTTCTCACAGATATAATGGTTTTGCCAGGATTCAGAAGGCTGTAGTGGATCAGACTGGCAGCAGACCACCAAACAGTGACCATGACCTTTTTTTGATGCAAGTGTGGCTTTGGGAACTGCTTTGGAGCTTCTTCTCCATCCAGCCATTGAGCTGGTCATCATTGGTGGTTGTATAAAATCTGACATGTGTTTTCATCACATGTCAGAATTGGATTGAGAAGTGGTTCATTGTTGTTGCATAGAAAAAGAGAAGATGACACTTCAAAATATTTTTGATTTGAGGTTGGCTCATGAGGCACCCACTCATCAAGCTTCTTCACCTTTCCAATTTGCCTCAAATGTTGAATGACCATAGAATGGTTGACACTGAGTTCTTCAGCAACTCATGTTGTTGTAAGAGGATCAGCTTTGATGATTCTCTCAATTGGTCTTTGTCAGCTTCTGATGGCTAGCCACTGTACTCTTCATCTTCAAGGCTCTTGTCTCCTTTGCAAAACTTCTTGAACCACCACTGCATTGTACATTTGTTAGGAGTTCCTGGGCCAAATGCGTTGTTGATGTTGTGAGTTACCTCCGCTGCTTTATGACCCATTTTGAACTCAAATAAGAAAATTGCTCAAATTTGCTTTTTGTCTAACATCATTTCCATATTCTGAAATGAATATAAAATAAACAGCAAATAATAAGCAAAAATGTAAAGCAAGAAATGCATATTAAAATGACATATAACCACACTTATTTAAGAATGTATTCCAATATTAAATAACAAATTTCAATAATGCAAAAACCACAATTACTTTTGCACCAACCTAATACCACACCATAGTCAGTGCGTCTGCCATGGGGGCCTTTTTTGTAAAAGTACCCTCCCTGATCTCAGGCTCTGCTGGGGTTTCTCAGCCTTCTACCTAGTTACAAGGCTTCTAGAAAGAAACTTTTTCCCATGGGGGGCAATCACATAATTGTTTCAATGTGGGAAGAGTGCTGGCACTTCTTATTCTGTTTTCTTGCTGATGTCACTCCTGTGGTTTCTGGTTCTAAAGTTTGAATGCTTCTGGAACTCTTAGAATCATCAATTTGACACCCCGTTTTGGGTAGACTTTTCATTTTATGTAATCCTAATCGCTGATTCAGTTGTGAAATGTGAACATAAGTATTAACTTCCTGGAGTTTCAGAGCTATATTTATTGTAACAGTAAGTGGTAAGTTCCCTTCCAATCAGGTTCAAGAACAGTTTTTTTTTTTTCTTCTGATATCTCTTCTAATAAATAAGATCTTTTGGCTAAAGATCATAAAGAGGCTTTTTAGGAAGATGTATTTGGAAGGTAGATTTAACCTCTTGGTGTTAGAACTGGGTATACTGCTGATGCTGTTCAGTTGCTAAGTTGTGTCTGACTCTTTGCAATCCCATGGACGATAGCTTTCCAGGCTCCTCTCGCCATGGGATTTCCCAGGCAAGAATACTGGAGTGGGTTGTTGTTTCCTTCTCCAAGGGATCTTCCCGATCCAGGCACCAAACCTACATCTCCTGTGTTGGCAGACATTAACCAGAGGATTCTTTACTGCTGAGCCACCAGGGAAGCCCCAGAACTGGGTATAGTATGAGTCTTTTGCAATATTTTTCTCAGTCTTTATACAATAGGGTATAATCTAGAATTGTATCCATGCTTTAGAATTCGATGAACTCTTGGAAAGCATTTTCTGCATCCTGCTGGTTGTGGAAGTGTTTTATCTGCAAAAAGTTGTCAAGATGCTTGAAGAAGTGATAGTCAGTTGGTGAGAGGTCAGGTGAATATGGAGGAGGAGGCAAAACTTCATAGCCCAATTCATTCAACTTTTGAAGCGTTGGTTGTGTGACATGCAGCTGGGTGTTGTCATGGAGAAGAATTGGTTCCATTCTGTTGGCCAATGGCAGGCTGCAGGCATTGCAGTTTTTGGTACATTAATATGGACGAGGAGGCAAAACTTCATAGCCCAATTCATTCAACTTTTGAAGCGTTGGTTGTGTGACATGCAGCTGGGTGTTGTCATGGAGAAGAATTGGTTCCATTCTGTTGGCCAATGGCAGGCTGCAGGCATTGCAGTTTTTGGTACATCTCATCGATTTGTTGAGTATACTTCTCACAGATATAATGGTTTTGCCAGGATTCAGAAGGCTGTAGTGGATCAGACTGGCAGCAGACCACCAAACAGTGACCATGACCTTTTTTTGATGCAAGTGTGGCTTTGGGAACTGCTTTGGAGCTTCTTCTCCATCCAGCCATTGAGCTGGTCATCATTGGTGGTTGTATAAAATCTGACATGTGTTTTCATCACATGTCAGAATTGGATTGAGAAGTGGTTCATTGTTGTTGCATAGAAAAAGAGAAGATGACACTTCAAAATATTTTTGATTTGAGGTTGGCTCATGAGGCACCCACTCATCAAGCTTCTTCACCTTTCCAATTTGCCTCAAATGTTGAATGACCATAGAATGGTTGACACTGAGTTCTTCAGCAACTCATGTTGTTGTAAGAGGATCAGCTTTGATGATTCTCTCAATTGGTCTTTGTCAGCTTCTGATGGCTAGCCACTGTACTCTTCATCTTCAAGGCTCTTGTCTCCTTTGCAAAACTTCTTGAACCACCACTGCATTGTACATTTGTTAGGAGTTCCTGGGCCAAATGCGTTGTTGATGTTGTGAGTTACCTCCGCTGCTTTATGACCCATTTTGAACTCAAATAAGAAAATTGCTCAAATTTGCTTTTTGTCTAACATCATTTCCATATTCTGAAATGAATATAAAATAAACAGCAAATAATAAGCAAAAATGTAAAGCAAGAAATGCATATTAAAATGACATATAACCACACTTATTTAAGAATGTATTCCAATATTAAATAACAAATTTCAATAATGCAAAAACCACAATTACTTTTGCACCAACCTAATACCACACCATAGTCAGTGCGTCTGCCATGGGGGCCTTCTTTGTAAAAGTACCCTCCCTGATCTCAGGCTCTGCTGGGGTTTCTCAGCCTTCTACCTANTATTAAAATGACATATAACCACACTTATTTAAGAATGTATTCCAATATTAAATAACAAATTTCAATAATGCAAAAACCACAATTACTTTTGCACCAACCTAATACCACACCATAGTCAGTGCGTCTGCCATGGGGGCCTTTTTTGTAAAAGTACCCTCCCTGATCTCGGGCTCTGCTGGGGTTTCTCAGCCTTCTACCTAGTTACAAGGCTTCTAGAAAGAAACTTTTTCCCATGGGGGGCAATCACATAATTGTTTCAATGTGGGAAGAGTGCTGGCACTTCTTATTCTGTTTTCTTGCTGATGTCACTCCTGTGGTTTCTGGTTCTAAAGTTTGAATGCTTCTGGAACTCTTAGAATCATCAATTTGACACCCCGTTTTGGGTAGACTTTTCATTTTATGTAATCCTAATCGCTGATTCAGTTGTGAAATGTGAACATAAGTATTAACTTCCTGGAGTTTCAGAGCTATATTTATTGTAACAGTAAGTGGTAAGTTCCCTTCCAATCAGGTTCAAGAACAGTTTTTTTTTTTTCTTCTGATATCTCTTCTAATAAATAAGATCTTTTGGCTAAAGATCATAAAGAGGCTTTTTAGGAAGATGTATTTGGAAGGTAGATTTAACCTCTTGGTGTTAGAACTGGGTATACTGCTGATGCTGTTCAGTTGCTAAGTTGTGTCTGACTCTTTGCAATCCCATGGACGATAGCTTTCCAGGCTCCTCTCGCCATGGGATTTCCCAGGCAAGAATACTGGAGTGGGTTGTTGTTTCCTTCTCCAAGGGATCTTCCCGATCCAGGCACCAAACCTACATCTCCTGTGTTGGCAGACATTAACCAGAGGATTCTTTACTGCTGAGCCACCAGGGAAGCCCCAGAACTGGGTATAGTATGAGTCTTTTCCAATATTTTTCTCAGTCTTTATACAATAGGGTATAATCTAGAATTGGAGGAGAAACTCCTAAATTCATGGATTTTTTCATTTACCAATTCATAGGGAGATAAGCATTGTGTTCCCAAGGAAGTGGAAAAGTATGTCCTCATAAGATCCAACAGGAGTACAACTGGTCAAGGGATCTCAGGATTTCTTAAAGATTTGCTAATTTTAATTTAAAGATGTCGTTGGTGCTAAGAGGAGATTGAGGGTGGTATAGACAGTGTAAGATCCAACCAGTCCATTCTGAAGGAGATCAGTCCTGGGATTTCTTTGGAAGGAATGATGCTAAAGCTGAAACTCCAGTACTTTGGCCACCTCATGCGAAGAGTTGACTCATTGGAAAAGACTCTGATGCTGGGAGGGATTGGGGACAGGAGGAGAAGGGGTCGACAAAGGATGAAATGGCTGGATGGCATTACCTACTCGATGGACGTGAACTCCGGGAGTTGGTGATGGACAGGGAAGCCTGGCGTGATGCAGTTCATGGGGTCACAAAGAGTGGGACGCAACTGAGCGACTGAACTGAACTGAACTGAATGGACAGTGTAGTATTTGAGTAAGAGGGAATGCCTTACTGATCGGTTTTCATAAAGTATGTACCTCGGTCACTGGTATGCTCTGGGTTGGAATCACAATATCTGGCAACTTTTCAGCAACTGTAAGGGAATGTTCAGTAAGGGAATGATTTAACCCATCCTGAAAATAGATATATAAAACCAAAACTTGTTCAAATCTCATGGAGAGTGAAAACTGGAAAAAATCTATCTGAAGGTCTTCAAAGGGCCCTTGCAACTTTCGTTCCTGGCTATGTCCCATTTTATACTTTTTCTAGGGTAACATAATCCTAGACAGGTGACACCTGACCTGAAAATGACCTCACATGTCTT
Source organism: Cephalophus harveyi (assembly GCA_006410635.1). Classification (NCBI taxonomy): domain Eukaryota; kingdom Metazoa; phylum Chordata; class Mammalia; order Artiodactyla; family Bovidae; genus Cephalophus; species Cephalophus harveyi. The sequence continues at coordinate 152,955 of SJYT01046999.1, read as the reverse complement.
AAACAAAATCATGTCTCTCATAGGAGACACATAACATAAAATTTACTACCCTAAACATTTTCAGTGTACAGTTTAGTAGTATTAAATATATTTTCTCTGTTGTGTAACCAGTGTCCATAACTTTTTCATCTTGCAAAACTAACAAAAACAACTCCACCCCCATTTCCTTCTCTCTCCAGTTCCTGGAAACTACCATTCTACTTTCTGTTTCTAGGAGTTTGACTGTTCTTGATATTTTATGTAAGTGAAATCATACAGTATTTATCTGTTTGTGACTGTTATTTCACTTAGCATAGTGTCCTCAGTATTATTACCTGTTGTAACGCTGGACTGGAAGAAACACAAGCTGGAATCAAGATTGCCGGGAGAAATATCAATAACCTCAGATATGCAGATGACACCACCCTTATGGCAGAAAGTGAAGAGGAGCTAAAAGGCCTCTTGATGAAAGTGAAAGAGGAGAGTGAAAAAGTTGGCTTAAAGCTCAACATTCAGAAAACGAAGATCATGGCATCTGGTCCCATCACTTCATGGGAAATAGATGGGGAAACAGTGGAAACAGTGCCAGACTTTATTTTTTTGGGCTCCAAAATCACTGCTGATGGTGACTGCAGCCATGAAATTAGAAGACGCTTACTCCTTGGAAGAAAAGTTATGTCCAACCTAGATAGCATTTTCAAAAGCAGAGACATTACTTTGCCGACTAAGGTCCGTCTAGTCAAGGCTATGGTTTTTCCTGTGGTCATGTATGGATGTGAGAGTTGGACTGTGAAGAAGGCTGATCGCCGAAGAATTGATGCTTTTGAAGTGTGGTGTTGGAGAAGACTCTTGAGAGTCCCTTGGACTGCAAGGAGATCCAACCAGTCCATTCTGAAGGAGATCAACCCTGGGATTTCTTTGGAAGGAATGATGCTAAAGCTGAAACTCCAGTACTTTGGCCACCTCATGCGAAGAGTTGACTCATTGGAAAAGACTCTGATGCTGGGAGGGATTGGGGGCAGGAGGAGAAGGGGACGACCGAGGATGAGATGGCTGGATGGCATCACTGACTCGATGGATGTGAGTCTGAGTGAACTCCGAGAGATGGTGATGAACAGGGAGGCCTGGCGTGCTGCGATTCATGGGGTCGCAAAGAGTCGGACACAACTGAGCGACTGAACTGAACTGAACTGTAAGGTGTGTAAGAATTTTTTTCCCTTTTAAAGGTTGAATAATATTCCATTCCAACAGGGTCAAGGGTAAGAGTATAGTAAGTAATGTTTTTGGATGTTTGTTAGTTTTTAGAGGTTGGGGAAGTAGATAAACATTGAACTGGCCATTTTAGTGATATATAAAACTTGCCTTTGACAGACTTCTACTAACAAAATCCTCCTTTTTAGTGCATTAAGCAGTTTCCCCTTTCCTTTATATTGTGAGGATATCAACTTGTTTTTAATGTATGTCCATTAAAAAATTATATCCCTGAAGTTAACTTATCAAATGGTTTGCTGCTGCTGCTGCTGCTGCTGCTGCTGCTGCTGCTAAGTCACTTCAGTCGTGTCCGACTCTGTGTGACCCCACAGACGGCAGCCCACCAGGCTCCCCCGTCCCTGGGATTCTCCAGGCAAGAACACTGGAGTGGGTTGCCATTTCCTTCTCCAATGCATGAAAGGGAAAAGTGAAAGGGAAGTCGCTCAGTCGTGTCCGACTCTTAGCGACCCCATGGACCGCAGCCCACCAGGCTCCCCCGTCCGTGGGATTTTCCAGGCAAGAGTACTGGAGTGGGGTGCCATTGCCTTCTCCATCAAATGGTTTATTCTTATTAAATATCCTTAAAAGTAATATATTTATGTCTAGGACAAATTTATGTTTACACAGAATTGAGTAGATTCCACAGAGTTCCCATTTTCCACTCATTCCTCTCTCACACATTCCCCCCTATTATTAATATGTTGTATTACCATGGTATACATGTTCCAGCTGACAAATCATCAGGTATATTATAATTAACTGAAGTCCATAGTTTACATTAAGGTTCACTGTGTTGTCTAGTCCTATGAGTTTTAACAAATGCATAATATCATCCATCCAGATAGAAGCATGCAGAGTAGCTTCCTTACCCTACAAGTCCCTTGTACCCCACCTACTCACCACTCTCCCTCCAAACCCCAGGCATCACTGATCCTTTTAGCAATTTCAGATAGTTATATAATTGGATTCACATAGACTTTCCAGACTGGTTTCATTCACTTAAGTTTCCTCCACATCTTTTCATGTCTTGGTAGTTTATTTTTCTTTTTTTGTCTCTGAGTAATAGTTCATCACATGCATGTACCCCAGTTTAACTGTTCATCTGCTTGTTGAGGGGCATCTTAGGTGCTTCTAGTTTTTGGAGCAATGGGCTTTTGATAGTTCTCATCAAGTCGAGGTGAAATCTCAATGGCATGTCTGATTGCTTATGCACAGAAAGGCACAAGCTTTTAGTAGTTAGACCTGACTAGAGAAAGAGGCTGTTAAATAGCTTTATTTAGGTTTCAGATGCCCTCTTTACATTGGAGTCCACAGGAAAGGGTCTCTTAATGCTTAGCGAACTCATAAAGAGGTCATTCTGTTTCAGTGAAACTTGGCACATAGTGACTACAATACTCAGTTAAAAGCAGAAATACACTCAGTGTCTCTTGTTAAGGCGTCTAGGATATGTTTGGATAGTCTTTATCAGGAGAGAATGTTTTTTTCTCCTGAGATGCACCATACTCTACATAATGGGCTGTATTTTGGCAAAAATAACTTATATTTGGAACATTATGTCCCTCTTTTGCTAAGGGTGGGGCAAGTCAGTGGAATCTTTTTGTAGGCTTTCTTGTCCTTTGAACAAAGTTGATTGTCTACACATTGTGTTAGGACTAAATCACAAGGGAAATTTGTATCTTTTAAGTTTTGATCAAGGACCAGGGAAAAATAGAAGGGGGCTGCAGTGTACTCCAGGGGCATGACTGTCCAGGTATATTTTTGTTCTCTCCAGGTAAAGGCAAAAAGGTGTTGACTGTTTTGGTCCAGAGGCACACTGAAAAGAGACAGGACACAGGTTCGTTAGAGTGAAGCAAGGGGCCTCAGGTGGAATTGGTGAAAGGCTGGTATGTGGGTTAATTTCTGTCAGAAAGTAAGGTATATCTATTTTGTGGTCTTAAGGTCTTGAACAAATTGTTTGGATTCTTTTCTTACAGAAAGAGAGTGTTACATGGCAGTGTATGGAAAGACCTTTGTATGTAAAGCATTCAACTATATGCTTGAGCTCTTTCTTTGGATTCAGGAGATATCAGGAGGAGTTTGGATAATGGTTTGGTAGAATGTGTCTGAACTTTAATAGGTTCTGCCCCAATTATTTTTCATATGTCAGTGAAATTTCTGGCTGGATTTGCAAGCTCAGGTGTGGTGTCCAGATCTTTATCAGGGCTATGTATCACATAGTGAGAAAAGAAAAGATATATTCAAAACAAATACAATTGGTTATGAATAGAGAGTCTTCTGAAATTTCAAGAAATAGTCCCTTTGGTGTGCTTTTAATATATAATAATTTTATGAGTAATGAAAGCTTTACCTTCTTAAATTTGCAAGAGTGTTATCACAGAGCAGGAAGGAAAGGTTACATATAAAGGCTGGGAGATAGGGAAATCTGTGATTTATTTAAAATACCAACAACCTGTGTGGTACACTTATGTCAAGGAAGTGGCTGAGCAAAGGTAGCAGGGTTTAATGTAGAATGAGTAGCAGTTGTATTGATTTTTATTGGAAATGGTTCAGGTTTGTTTTTTTAGGAGACTCTACACAACTTTTCAGGGAGAAGGCAATGGCAACCCACTCCAGTACTCTTGCCTGGAAAATCCCATGGGCAGAGGACCCTGCTGGCTTCAGTCCATGGGGTTGCGAAGAGTCGGACACGACTGAATGACTTCACTTTCACTTTTCACTTTCATGCATTGGAGAAGAAAATGGCAACCCACTCCAGTGTTCTTGCCTGGAGAATCCCAGAGACGGGGGAGCCTGATGGGCTGCCGTCTCTGGGGTCGCACAGAGTCTGACTTAGCAGCAGCAGTAGCAGCACCCAACTTTTCAAGTTTGTTATTAAATCCTTTAAATCCTTAAATTTACTGTAGTAAGAGAAATCCTGAATGTCCTTTCCTGGATCAATTCAGTCTTCTCTGAATCCAGAAATGAGCATTGGCAGCTCTGACCAATACATGCGTAAGTAATATGTGTCAGATAATCCTGGGGCTTATGCATCCAAAAGAATGCTAAATTCTTCCATGAATATTTGTTGGTTTTGTCATGATTTAGAGGAACTCTTACAAATAACTCCTAATTAAGCTCAGGTCCAAGGTTTAAACTCTGAAGTTGTCTGAATACCTGGTGCATGGATCTTCAGAGGCAGATCGCATTTTGGGCACCTGGACAAGGAGAATTGGAAAGAAGAGTCAGTGGAAGTTCAGAAAGAGAGAGAATGGCAGGAGAAGAGGTAGACTGATATCTAGGAAAGGCAACTGGAGGACTTAATAGAGAAATAAGTTTGGCTTAGAATTTTTTTTCAAATTGGTCGTTAGCTTTGGCTAGAGAATGTTTTAATGAAGCAACTTTTGATTCAGAGTTTTGTGTGGAAACCTCCTTATACCAAATCAAAATATGCTGCCCATTGAAACTGAGAAATCTTCCATCTTATTGAAGGAGCCTCTCAAATGAACAACTTTGTTCATGTCAGGTCTTCTTTAGTGAAGTTATGTCACTTAGAGACAGGCACAGGAATGAGGAATTGAATGAGATGACGTGGAAGAAGCACACATCTTTTCTGGAAGAGTAGAAGTTCTACACTCCAGCTGACCTGTAAGAGCTGGGAATGGTGGGTAAATGTGGTATTTGAGCGCCTTGTGACTTAGGTCCCAACATGACTTCTCTGAATGCAGACTCCGCCACCTGACACCAAAGAGAAAATTCTTTTTGGATTAAAGCCAAACTTTCAAGGCAAAAGAAACTGAGAAGAGAACCTCATCTGGTTTTATTGAAGACTCAACTGCCAAGTATGTGCAAATGGATGCCAGTCTGAGAACTTCAAACTCACAAGACTGTGAGGTTGACTTGAACAGCAGGCTTATAGGACACAATTTTGTGTTCTGCCGAGTGATTCCCTTTCTTGTGATGAACAAGATTTTTATTCAGCATAGCAGAAAATGGAATCACGAAAGAGAACTAAAGGGCCTTAAAATGAATGTCTGGATGTCACCAACGATGCCAAATAAGCAGAACCAGTAACAAAACCTGGTACCCAACTGAGAATAAATAGCTAAGGAACTCAATGCAATGAGAGACTTCAGACACGGCATGAACTTTACACTGGTGTGGACACTATAAGCTGAGAGCAGCTTACAGCACAAGGTGTTCTATGAGTACCACACTTAGTCCAGGGCTGAGAGTTATGGCCATGGGGAATGGAGACTGCCTCACTGGACCCCCAGGAAAACGGAATATGAACTAAGGCTGTTAAAATTAGGACAAGTAGGGGCTACTTATTCAGAGCTTGATATTTAGCAAGAGAGTCAGCCCCGTCACTTGCATTTGAGAGCTGATAGGCAGGTAAGGGAGTGAGAAAGGTTTATAGTGCAAAAAGGGAGTGCAAAAACTGTTGTGTTTGAATAGAGGTTATTGGCAGGGGAAAGCTAGAGGAGGCTAACTAGATGCAGGGAATCTAGTTAGCATTGATTTGATCTGTGGATTTTGCATTTTAAGCATAATATATTCGACTTTCTTAAAATGGTCTTGAGTTGGAAAGAAGAAAGATAAAGTGTTAGTTGCTCAGTTGTGTCTGACTCTTTGCAACTCCATGGACTGTAGCCTGCGGGGCTCCTCTGCCCAAGGAATTCTCCAGGCAAGAATACCGGAGTGGGTAGCCATTCCCTCCTCCAGGGAAATCATCCTGACCCAGGAATTGAACCTGCTTCTCCTGTGTTGTCGAGGGATTCCTTACTGTCTGAACTACCAGAAAGAGGGATGAAAATTAGGGAAGTTGGCAGTTGTTGACCAAATCCTGATCATTGGGGCCAGTTACCACAGGGCTTATGGTTTTGTTTCTGGGCTGCTTGCTGCAAAGTTTGTGGGTCAGAATTTTGTTGTCATAAGTGGTCTGGTCACTGTTAGTTTGTACAGTCAGTCACTCAGATCAAAGGCTACCAAGGAGTCTAGCTTCTTAATGGCACCTCATGCCATCACTGGCCAACCCTGGCCCACTGAACTCATGATGCTGGTGCCTCCCCAGTGCATTACTTTTGGTTAGTTATTACAGTGTCCCTGTAGCCCTTCCACACTCCCACTAGCTGATATATTATTCTACTTTAGGTATTATATTAGTGTACCATACCTATTACTTTGAACCTTCTGATTTTCTATTGTATTATGCTTAACTTTAGTTACCATCTGGTGGCTAAGAGAGGGGATGGGGGTAAGTGAGGTTGGTGCATGTTGTCTTGCCAGGCAGAGGCTTCTACATCATCTTCGAGCAAGATAGATGTGCAAGTTTTCATAGAGTGGTGGGCCACTTCTGTAGGCCAAAGATTAAAAGAGATCTGGGGATTCAAGTTATTAATATATAACTACTTAGTTGTCTCCATCTAATGTTTCAGGGCTCAATCATTCTGTCATCTCTCCATTTTAGATGAATTAATAAAGGAGATGTGAGGATGCCACCCAGCCACAAAGAGAAGGAAGTTCTGCCATTTGCACCAATGTGGATGGACCTAGAGAGCATTATGTGTAAAAAAATAAGTCAGATAGAGAAAGACATATACTCTGTTACCACTTATATGTGGAATCTAAAAATATAAAATGACTATATATAATAAAACAGGAACAGACTCACAGATATAAAGAACAAACCAGTGGTTTAACAGTGGGGAGAGGGTAAAGACAGGATATGAGATTAAGAGAAACAAATTGGGGCTTCCCTGATGGTCCAGTGGGTAAGAATCTACGTTGGAATGCAGGAGACACTGGTTCAATCCCTGGTCAGGGAAGATCCCACATACTGTGGAACAACCAAGCTCATGTACCACAACTACTGAAGCCCATGTGCCTAGAGCCCATTCTTTGCAACGAGAGAAGCCATTACAATAAGAAGCCCATGCATCACAACTAGAGAAAAGCCTGCTCACAGCAACAAGACCAGCGCAGCCAAAGACAGAGAGAGAAAGAGAGAAGCAAACTACTATGTATAAAATAGATAAGCAACTAGGACATATTATACAGCACAAGGATATATGGTCATTATTTTGTAAGAACATCACATGAAATATAATCCATAAAAATACTGAATTATTTTGTTGTATATATGACACTAATATTGTAAATCAATTATACTTCCTAAAAACAAAGGATGACAATATTAACCATACCATTCAATTTGTATTTGAAGTAATAGCCAATAAAAAAAATTAAGGAAAAATAAGATGTAAGAATCTTGTCAAAAAATAAAAAAAGAGACAGTACTATCATTATTTGGAGATACTATTATCCATAAAGATAGATATAGAGATATGTCTACATATATATGATAGATATAGATGTATCTATAAAGATAAGCCCTCTGGTGGCTCAGACAGTAAAGAATCTGCCTACAATGCAGGAAACCCAGGTTTGATCCCTGGGTTTGGAAGATTCTCTGGAGGAGGCCATGGCAACCCACTCCAGTATTCTTGCCTGGAGAATTCCATGGACAGAGGAGCGTGCCAGGCTACAGTCCACGGGGTTGCAAAGAGTCGGACATGACTGAGTGATTAACACTTTCTTTCTTGGGCTTCCAGGGTAGTGCTAGTGGTAAAGAACCCTCCTGTCAATGCAGGAGACATAAGAGATGTAGGTTTGATCCCTGGATTGGGAAGATCCTCTGGAGGAGGGCATGGCAATCCACTCCAGTATTCTTGCCTGGAGAATCCCAAGGACAGAGGAGCCTGGAGGGCTACAGTCCATAGGGTTGCAAAGAATTGGACACGACTGAAGCAACTTAGTGCAAAAAATATATATAAAGATAGATATATCTTTATTATTATCTGATAAAGATATTATCTTTATCAGTCAAGCATAAGAATTTACAGATAAGCGATTGCAGAAATTAAATAATTTTTCTGGATATCAGACCAACATAAGAGCAAATTTTTTCTATATGCCAGTAGCAATGTACAAACATTTTTGGGATCTTACAAGTACAGAAACACAGAATCTTCAGAATTAGAAACTTATCCATGACAACAGAATTGTATTAAAAGTATGTAAGAAAAACGAAAAACAGTTGGTTCTTTTTGGAAACTACCCTTACAAAGCTAGCAATAGAAGTAAACCACTTGCCAACCTAGTCATTCAAAAAGAAGGGCCATAATTTGTTCCCCATTCCCTGTTTTGTATCCAACAAACATTTGTGCACATACAACAATTGGCTAGATCCCCCAAACGGGCTAGAGCCACCATCTAGAAAAGTTGGGACACTAGGGCCAAAAACTACATTGAACAAAACACATCTAGTAATTACTCTAACGGGGTGAAGACAAGGGGGAGGGGCAGTCGTAGGGTGCCTGGGAAAGGATGGCATTTGAAAGAAAAGTGCTGGCACTTGACTTTGAAAAGAAATGGGGGTGGGTTGTGAGAGAGGCTTAGAGTTGCTTAGGGGTGACCTCCCGAGAGAAAAACCTAAGTAGCTGTCTTAAAGCACGCTGTGTTTCAAGAGGCTTTTCTTTGCCCAGGTGAGCTTCCTTCCCAGGCATCTAGCCAGCTAAATGTAAATTTTGCAACTGCTGCAAAATTCTGCAAGACAGCGTGCATCCAAAACGCATCATGACTTCGTGATTCTGGCTGGGTGGGCAACATACACACAGCAGTCATCAGAACAGTCCATCCTGGTCCCAGCCGGTGGCTAAGACTTGTGGGAGGAAGTTCATTCTTGAAACAGGCGTCTCTGGGCCTTTCGAGCAGGAACAGGAGGGTGTTGGGGGCGCTCGTGAGAACCCGGACAAGGAGAGGGAGGTAGAGGTTGGAGTGGTGAGTCGGGGAAGAACTCCGGAACGTGCAAGTCCAGGTTGTCTTGGTGATGAGGAGAGCCTCTCTCTGGAGTAGGGCTGGGCGCCTGAGGCCAGGGCTCTGGAGCTAGGCCCAAGAGGTCTGGGTCGGATGCCCTGCTAGGGGAAAGAAGGAGCCCAGAAACTGAGCTGGCGGCTGCATTCATCCCAGCCGGCGGGAACACAGCGTCTGCGTCCTCCTCATAGACCTCTTCTTGGCCAGCGATCTCTGGGACAGGTCCATAGAATCCCTGCTCGAGGGCGATGCATTCCCCGGGAGCATTCGGGAAAGAGCCCTGTTCCAGAACAAGGGCCGAGTGGCTCTCCCCTTCTAGGAATTCGATGCTAGACCCCAGGAGGGCTCCAGGGATCAGTATGAGGGTGTGATCCCCAAGAGAAACTTGCAGCACGGATGTGGGCTCGGGCTCCAGCACCAGGTCGACCTCGTCCAGGGGCAGATGCAGGGCATAGCCGTCGGCCAGAATCACCAGGGAGGTGAGCGCTCCCATGTCTGGGGTCCCCATTACGTTGTCCACTCTGGGCGCTACCTCGAACTCGTGGTCCGTGGGCTCCTCCGCTCGACGGCGCTTGGCAGGGCCGGGTCCTTCGGCCTGCTGTTCCCACTGGTCTGCAGAGGAAGCGCTGGGGCTGTGGGGCCGGCTGCCCATCATTTCAATGTCGCCGCGGGCCTAGGGAGAGGAAGAGTTCTGTCCTACAGGTAATGCCAGTCCGCTTGACNGTGGTCCGTGGGCTCCTCCGCTCGACGGCGCTTGGCAGGGCCGGGTCCTTCGGCCTGCTGTTCCCACTGGTCTGCAGAGGAAGCGCTGGGGCTGTGGGGCCGGCTGCCCATCATTTCAATGTCGCCGCGGGCCTAGGGAGAGGAAGAGTTCTGTCCTACAGGTAATGCCAGTCTGCTTGACAGGCGAGGCCGACGCGGGGCGGTGGGGCGCAGGACCGCGGGACGAGGAACGAGCCTTCGGAACTCTGGGATGGCCTCTGGGGAGTCACTCAGTCCTGGCGGCTGGGGGAGCTGCTGGATTTGGCCTTGCGTCTTTGAGCCTTCCGCACTCACATGGACGGGTTTGCACAGGAGTGGGCAAAGGGTGACGTGAGTGACGCCGGCGGAACTTGAGTCGGAAAGCAGCCTCACGTTAATCCTTGCCCCTTCAGGCTCCGCCCACAGAAATGGAGGCGTCTGTGTTGCGCAAGAGCTGCAGCTGTGGTGGGTAGTTCAAGGTAGACATACTTTTATAGGCCTGAAGGGGGCGGAGCAATCATGCAGCTCTAGGACTAGGCTTCCTGGGTCAAGAGTTTGGCTTTCCTCCTGTTGACCTCAGAAGCGGAAAGCCTTAACCGGAAAACCGATTAAATTTCAAGTCCCACCAGAGGAATGCTGCACCAGGACCCTGAGATGTAGTTCCCTCATCCCTTGAGACCTCGCCCTGGCAGTGACCGTTTATCTTATTTTGGTCCAATAGTGAGGTGAGGTTTTAGAAAGTGAAAAGTGAAAGTGAAAGTCAGTCAGTCGTGTCCGACTTTTTGCAACCCCATGGACTATACAGTCCATGGAATTCTCTAGGGCAGAATACTGGAGTGGGTAGCCTTTCTCTTCGTCAGGGGATCTTCCCAACCCAGGGATCGAACCCAGGTCTCCCGCATGGCAGGCGGATTCTTTACCAGCTGAGCCTGGAGGGAAGCAGGTTTTGGATGACATCCTTAAGCCTGTTTGCCTGTGTTGTCAATGACTGTCAGATCCTTGCAGCGGAGTTGAAAAAGGAAAAGCAATGTTAGAATTGAGTGTCTTAATAGCAACCCCTGCGGGATTAGCTTATATATCTATCACAATATATGGCTAGCACAACGATGGTTATCTTTCCATTTCCATTTCCATTAACTGAACCAAGAGTTTGTGTGCCTGCTAATTCGCTTCAGTCGTGTCCGACTCTTTGCGACCCTGTGGACTAGCCCGCCAGGCTCTGCTGTCCACGGGATTCTCCACTGGAATAAGGTCCCCCATCCAGGGGATCTTCCCCACCCAGGGATCGAACGCATGTCTCCTGCTGGAGAAGGAAATGGCAACCCACTCCAGTGTTCTTGCCTGGAGAATCCCAGGGATGGCGGAGCCTGGTGGGCTGCCGTTTATGGGGTCGCACAGAGTCGGACGTGACTGAAGTGACTTAGCAGCAACACTTCATATCGGAGAAGGCAATGGCACCCCACTCCAGTACTCTTGCCTAGAAAATCTCATGGATGGAGGAGCATGGTGGGCTACAGTCCATGGGGTCGCTAAGAGTCGGACACGACTGAGCGACTTCACTTTCACTTTTCACTTTCATGCATTGGAGAAGGAAATGGCAACCCACTTCAGTGTTCTTGCCTGTTGAATCCCAGGGATGGGGGAGCCTGGTGGGCTGCCGTCTATGGGGTTGCACAGAGTTGGACAGGACTGAAGCGACTTAGCAGCAACAGCGGCAGCAACAACACTGTCATATGGCTTCAAAGGATTTCCTTCCACCTATGTCCATGTGATTGCTCACTCTTTTTTTTTTTTTTTTAACAAAATAACTATGTGTTCTCATTTTGAGGGCTGCATAGCATTCCTTTATACAGAATTCTGTTTAAATCAGGCCTCTCTTGATGCTCATTTAAACCACTGGTGTGTGAATTGGGTGACACCGGCCTTCTCTGGCCAATTACTATGAAATGCAGATTCTTTGCCCCATCCCAGAACCACTGAACAGAGTTCCTGAAGCCACTGATGGAGGAATTCTTTTTAAGTACCTCCACAAAGATTCTGTGTTATGCCAAAGTTTAAGATTACTAAACTTGTTTTAATTCAGCAGTTGAGGTGTTTAGGTAGAGGGCAGTTTGTGCTTGAAGTCAGGCCCTTGCTTATTGGTGACAAAGTCATAAAGGGAACTGAAACTTGCTGGGCTTAAATTCAGTGCTTTTCTCTGCACTTCTGGCCTGCATCCGAGTTTATGGCTGGCTTTCTGGTGTTCTTGGCTACTGGTTAAGAAATTCCCTTGTGGTGGTGACTTCGGTCTGGGCTGTGGCTGGTGGAAGCTGGACCAGCTCTACATCAGTGTTGAGGGACCCTCCTGAGTTCCCATGAGGTGAAGGTGGATGCCATTGTCACCAACCTCTATGTTCCCAAGCAATAGGAGCATCTGCCCTGCTACTTTTATTTGGACAGAAGGTGGGATGGGGAGGGAAAGAATGGAAACTTTCAGGAAACAACCACTTTGGTCCTGGAGAGTTCTCTTGGTGATCTTTGAATACTCCATGGTCTGGGAATAGTGGAGGCTCCATTCAGGAGAGTGAGTGTGGATGTTCCATGTTCTAAGAGACAGAAGGAACAACTGAAAACTGGCCGGGACATCTGGTGGGACTCGGGGCTCCTGGCATAACGGGTATTGCAGTTTTGAGTGCAGAGGTACCAGTCCTTAGCTGGTGCACCCTGTGTCTGCTGCCCTCCTGACCTCAGCACTTTCACATCTGGGTTCATTGTCCAGACCTCAGTGACTCCTCACTGTGAGCTTCCCTTCCAAGGGAATGAGGACCTGGACCGAGACAAAGACAATTACTGGAGACCTGGCATAGATGCACCCGATTTCCTCTTCTGTTCAGCCTCTTTCTAGTTGAGTGATCATGGGCAAGTCATTTCACCTTCACTAACTTCAGTTTCCTTACATGTGAAGTGGGGAGAGTGCCATCTACTGTGCAGAGGGGTTGTGAAATAATGTACATAAGATGTTCTTGGAGCCTAGTTGAGTGTTTAGTGAATAGTTTATAATGTTTATAGTTAAGTCTTTCCCACTTGACATTGTCAGTGCTGTTTTCAGGCTCTTGAACAATCCCTGACACATGGTAATGCATGGTAAATAATATCATTATCATCCTCTTCATCATCCTAAAAAGGGGTCTGATCTGTTAGAAAGTAATTCTGTAGGTGCTTTCATGGCATAAAATCTGTATAATTCAGAAATGGCTTGCACTAGATTAAATATCTTTCATTCTGCCTCATTTTTGTTTAAGAGACCCAGTGGGGTACATTATCAGGCCCACTCATTGGGCTTTCTTGGTATCAATCAACATGGAATATCCAGTCAGTATGAACTGCTTCAACCTCTGCGGTACATAATTAGCAAATAAATCCTGGTTCTGAGTAGGGTACAGGGTGGCTGCTGTTCCATTTGGGGAAGAAGAGTGAGGGAACTTGGGTACAGGAAGCCAGGCAAAAGATGGACATCACCAAGTGGAACTCAGGAGTTTTCTCAGTATTGGGCATCTGAGCACCGTGAATGCTTTCTTCCTTCATTTAAGACTCTGAGCCATATAGGTCCAGAGCTCTAGGCCTGACAGTTCTCTTGACATTGGCATTAATGAGGGCCTTTGTGTTATTCTCTAAGAATGCATAACTAGCTTTTAAACATTCTTATTTATTTTTATTCACTTCAGGAATAATACTTGGTTACATATTTTAGAAAATCTAAATAGCATAGTTAAAGCTGTAACTCCCTTCAACTCTCTATCAGCTCCCAATCCAGTGGTGATGTGACAAGATCTTTTTTTATGTATTTACACACATAACACAGGGGATTTGTTTTCTTCCTGAAATGGCAAAGTATTGTTTTTTTTTTTTCTTCTGAAAAATGTTAGAGCTTATTGCTATTTGGAATTGTTATCCACAAAGTACATTAACTCTTTTTCTGTTATTGGAGAGACCTTTTCCATTGTGCAATACTGGCTTTTATATGAAAACATTGTATAAGAAAAGGCAACTTTATCTCTTATACACCTTTGTCTTTGCCTGAAGCAGAATGATCATAGTGGCCCGCTCACTATCTGCTTAGCTCACAGTAATTCTGGTTAATTCTGATTTATTAGGCTGTGCTTCCTGTTACTACCCAAACACGTTACTGAGGAGTGAATATCATTGTTATTGAAGTATTCCACTGATTAGGTATGATGACGGACTATGTGATCACAAGATCATTAATGTCTTACCATTTTAAGAATGGCAAAACTGTCCTTAAAGTAGTTATTTGGGCTTTTAAATGTTGAGGCTGAACTGAAGCTGGAGCTAAATAGTGATTTGTTTGGCTTATTTTTAACTGAATACTTGGGCTTCTCTGTTATAAGTGAAAGACAGTAATTTCTGTATATTAATTTTGTATTCAGCTTTCTTATGGGATTCTTTTTTTCTCAGTTGTTTTTTAAATTTACAATCATATGGTCTGCAAATGGTCTGATTTTTCCTCCTTTCAAAACGATAAACATCTAATTCCTGTCTCTTGTCTAATTTGTGGGCTAGTATCTCCAATACAGTGTCAAACACTGGTGGAAAATGTCATCTTTTTCTATTCTAGACTCTGGTGGGACTCTTCTAGTGTCTGCCTATTCAGCATGTTACTGGCTGTTGCTCAGAAATCAATGTCATGTCAAATAAGTATTGGTCTCTTACTGTTTTATTGAACTTTTAATGCTTTATTTTGAAATATTCCCAAACTTATGGAAACATTGCAATAATAATATAAAGAACTTCCATTTATCCTTTATTAACTTTTAACATTTTGCCTCACTTGCTTTATTAGTCTTTATTTTTGTTTCTCAGAAAGATCACAGGAGGTATGTGATGATATATATATATATATTTTTTTTTTCCCTTGAATCATTAGTAAGTTTTATGCATTAGGACTCTTTACCTCAGGTTAATTCAGTTTATATTTGCTAACAAGAATATTCTTATATATCTTTAGAACATTTATCAAATTAAAGATATTTGACATTGATGCCATACTTTAATCTGCAGTCCATTTTCCAGTTTTGTCAACTGTGCCAATAATGTCCTTTTAAAATATATCTCAATCAATATATCTTTGTATCTACTTTAAATTTTTTAAATTTTATTAGCATTTCCCCCTAAGCTTTATTGAGATATTAATTGACACACAACACTGTTTAAGGTATACAGCATAATGATTTGACTTATATACATCATGAAATGATTACCACAGTGAGTTTAGAGAAAAATCCCTCATACCCTATAGACGCAAAACTAAGGAAATAGAAAAAAATTTTTCTTTGTGATGAGAACTCTTTGAATTTTCTCTCCTAACAACTTTCATGTATAACATAAGCAGTGTTAATTATACTTATCATGTTATACATTACATCTGTAGTACTTATTTATCTTATAACTGCAAGTTTGTACCATTTGACAGCTTTTGTCCAATCTGCCCTCCGCAGGTTGGCCTATAAGATGCAGATCAGGATCATGTATTGTTTTCAGGTGTCATGTCTCCTTCATTAACTTTTATGTGGGACAGTTGCTAGCCTTTTGATGTTTTTCAAGCTATTAATACTTTTGAAAATTATAGATAGTTATTTGGGATTCTATGATGTTTCCTCAAGACAAAGAATATTTAAAGTCAATTACTTAAAGTTAAATGTTTTTGAACACTACTAAGTGATCCTATGTCTTTCTCTGGAGACATATCGTAGCCATTTTTTCCTTGTAGGTGATGTTAATTTTTCTGTTTTCAATTTAGTGATTATTAATACACTTATGGAGTTGGGCAGTTTAGCCCCATGGCCAAAGGCTCACAAAGATACATGGTCTCCACTGGTGCTGATGGGACTGTTTGTTTTTGGCAGTGGGATTTAGAATCCCTGAAATTCAGGTAAATGACTGTAATTGTGTAGTAAGTTTTTTCTTTTTTCATGATGTTACAGTTTAGTCTAAAAATGAAATCTGATTGTAAAGAGAAATTATGTATTGTGATTGCCTTTTTACTTTTGAACTTAATTTTTGATACATACAGTGCATGTACCATATTGACAGTTGTTTACACTGTACCATTTAGATATTTGGGTATGTTAAAGGGACGGGGCTCTTCTCTTAGTGGTCACATGGTTTGGAAAAAGTGATAGCATGTGAAACATTTTGAAAAATGTTAGAAATATATATGATTATATGCATAGGCAGAAATTTAGGCAGGAATTATTTAAGAATCAGACCTGGATTATAGCCCTACAGTGCCCAACGTGGTACCCACTAGCCACACATTTCTATTGAGCACTTTGGTTGTGGTTGGTGCAATTGAGGAATCGAATTATTAAATTTTTAACGGATATGATTCAGTACTTATGGAACTTATAAACGTATTTTAAACAACTTGAGTATGTGAATTAGTTTTTCAGTTAGAAGTTTCATGAAATCTCAGTACAGATCAAGTATTTCTGATGAAAACTTCAAATTGAGATGTATTATAAGTGCTATGAGCTTCCCTGGTGGCTCAGAGGTTAAAGCGTCTGCCTCCAATGCGGGAGACCCGGGTTCGATCCCTGGGTCGGGAAGATCCCCTGGAGAAGGAAATGGCAATCCACTCCAGTATTCTTGCCTGGAGAATCCCATGGACGGAGAAGCCTAGTAGGTTACAATCCACGGGGTCGCAAAGAGTCGGACACGACTGAGCGACTTCACCCTCACCCATGGAGTTGGGCAGCCATCAACATAGCCAATTTTAGAACATCTTCACCGAAGTTCCTTCATGCCTGTTTGCATTAAATCCTCTCTCAAAATTCCAGGCCAAGGTAATCACTGACTGCCCCCGTCTCTATAAATTTGCCTTTTTACTACATATTTCACAAAAAAGAATCATACTGTTGGTAGTCTTTTTATATGGCTTGTTTCAGTCAGTGTACTGTTTTAGAAGTTTATTTTTTATTTTAACCATTGTTACATGTTGTAGCATGTTTCATCAGTAGTTCTTTGATTTTACTTGAGGAATAGTTATATATTGTATGGAAATACCAGATTTGTTTGTTCACTCACCAGTATTTGGACACTTGGGTTATTTCTAATTTGGGGCTTTTATGAATAATACTGTTATGAGCAATCATATACATGTCTTTGTGGGGACATATATTTTCAGATATTGCACATAGATTCCAAGGAATGGGACTCTTGGGTCGAAGGGCAGGTTTATGTTTCACTTAAAAAAAACAAACTATGGAATGTCTTACTTAAAAAAACCCCCAAACTGTGGGCTTCCCTGGTGGCTCAGACAGTAAAGAATCCTCCTGCAGTGTGGGAGGCCTGGGTTCGATCCCTGGGTTGGGAAGATCCGCTGGAGAGGGGATAGGCTACCCTCTTCAGTTTTCTTGGGCTTCCCTGTGGCTTTGATGGTAAAAAGAAACCACCTGCAACGCAGGAGACCTGGGCTTGATCCTTGGGTTGGGAAGATCCCCTGGAAAAGGGAATGGCTACCCACTCCAGTATTCTGGCCTGGAGAATTCCATGGACGAAGGACCCTGGCAGGCTGTAGTCCACGGGGTCATGAAGAGTCAGACACAACTGAGCTGCTTTCGCAAGGAATGGTTTTCCAAATTGGTTGTACCATTTTACATTGCCCCGAGCAAAGCTTGTAGGTTCTTGTCTTTCCTCATTCTCACCAGCACTTGATACTGTCTTTTTTGATTACAGCCACTCTAGTTGAGTGTGTTGTGTTATGTTATTGTGGTTTAACTTGCATTTCTCTAATGATGTTGAACATCTTTTCATAAGCTTATTAAGCTGAGCTTATATCATGTATCTTCTGTGGTTAAATATCTGCTCAAATATTTTGTCTATTTAAAAATTATCTTTTTTGCCTTATTTTTGAATTATAAAATTTCTTTATATATTCTAGATGCAAATCCTTTATCTTATATGTAATTGCACATATTTTAATCTCATTTTATGGACTTTCCTCCCTTGTTTTATTGAGGTATAATTGACATATTAGTGTTAAGTGTATTTCACAAAATTCTTATTGGTGACTTATTGGTAATGTGCATGCATTTTACATTTTGATGACCCTCAAAATACCAAATAAAAATATATTTTAAGTTTGGTGTTGTATCTAAGAACCTCTTATTCAACCAAAGTCATAAAGATTATTGCCATTGCTTTTTTTAAGAAATTAAAAATTTTAGTTGTTACATCTAGGTCTCTGATCCAGTTTGAGTTAGTTTTTTGTCTATGGTGTGAACTAATAGTTTCAGTTTAGCTTTTGAATGTATATATTCAGTTGTTAGAAAGCCTATACCTTTTACATTTATTTGTCATGGAACTTTTATCAGAAATAAATTGACCATAAATTTAAAGATTTGCTTTTGTCTCATAATTCAGTTTAATTTACTGTTGTATGACTATACTTGTGCTAATACCACACTGTTTTTATTATTGTATCTTTTGTGTAAGGTTTGAAGCTAGTGTAAGTCCCTCAACTTTGTTTTTTTTTAAAACATTTTTGTTGCAATTCTAGGTCCTTTGCATGCATATTCATGTGAACTTTAGAATCAGTTTGTTATTCTCTGATTAATGCCTGCTAGATTCATGTTTTGCTCATTTTGGGAAGAATTGATGTTTTGACTATGTTTAGTCTTTCCATCATGAATATGACTTTAGTCATGAATCATAAATATCTCCCCATTTAATTAATCATCTTTACTTAATCTCAATGTTTTATTATTGTCAGTTTATAAGCCTTACACCTATTTTGTTAAATTTATTCCTAAGTGCTTTATTTGTTTTGGTGGTATTGTGAATGGAATTAAAAAAAATTGAAGTATAGTTTTTTTTTTTAATTGAAGTATAGTTGATTTACAGTGTTATGTGAACTTCTGCTATACCAAAAAGAGATTCAGTTACACACATACATACCTTTTAAATATTCTTTTCTGTTATGGTTTATCTCAGATACTGAATATAGTTCTCTCTGCTATACAGCAGGACATTGTTGTTTATCTATTCTGTATGTATTTGTTTGTATCTACCCCAAACTCCCAGTCCATCCCTCCCCTAATTTTCCTCCGCCTTGGCAACTCCAAGTTTGTTCTCTGAGTTTGTTTTTGCTTTATAGAGAGGTTCATTTGTATCTTATTGATTCTACATGTAAGTGATATCATGTGGTATTTGTCTTTCTCTTTCTGACTTAGATCACATAGTATGATAATCTGTAGCTGCATCTATGTTGCTGCAACTGACATTATTTCACTCTTTTTTATGGCTGAGTCGTATTCCATTGTGCATGTAGTATTCCATTCTGCATCTTCTGCATCCATTATTTGTTGACGGACATTTACATTGTTTCAATGTCTTGCCTATTGTGAATTGTGATGCTATGAACATAGGAGTGGGAGTAGCTTTAAAAAAATTTTTTTTGGCCACACCCCACAGCATGTGGGACCTTAGTTCCTTGACCAGGGATTGAACCTCACCGCCTTTATTGAAAGGCAGAGTCTTAACCACTGGACCTATCAGGGAAGTCCTGCATGGATCTTTTTGAATTACAGTTTTGTCTGGATATATATAGCCAGAAGTGGGATACCTGGATCATATGGTAATTCTACTTTTAGTTTTCTGAGAAACCTCCATACTGTTTTCTATAGTGACTGCATGAACTGATATTCCCACCAAAGTGTAGGAGGGTTCCCTTTTCTTCACACTTTCACCAGCATTTGTTGATGATGACCAGTTTGACTGTATGAGCTGCTACCTCAGTGTAGTTTTGATTTGCATTTCTCCAGTAATTAGCAATGATGAGCATCTTTTTATGTGCCTGTTGGCCATCTGCATGTCTTCTTTGGTCTTCTGCCCATTTTTCAACTGGGTTGTTTGCTTTTTGTTGTTGTTGAGTTGTATGAGCTGTTTGTATATTTTCTCAGTCATACTGTTTGCAAGTATTTTTCTCACATCCTGTAAGTTGTCTTGTAATTTAACTTATGGTTTCCTTTGCTGTGCAAAAGCTTATAAGTTTGATTAGATCTCATTTGTTTGTTTAGTTTTTCTGTTCCCTTTGGAGACTGACCTAAGAAAAACATTCATACAGTATATGTCAGAGAATGTTTTGCCTATGAACTCTTCCAGGAGGTATATGGTGTTATGTCTTATGTTTAAGTCTTTAAGCTATTTTGACTGTATTCTTGTGCATGGTGTAAGAGTGTGTTTTAACATCATTGATTTACATGCAACTGTCCAAGTTTCCCGGTACCACTTGCTGATAAAATTGTCTTTTTCCCATTCTTGCCTTCTTTGTCAAAGGTTCAGTGACCATAGGTGGTTGTTGTGTTGCTAAGTTGTGTCTGATTCTTGGTATTTGGGTTTATTTCTGGGTTCTCTATTCTGTTCCATTGATCTGTATGTCTAATTTTGTGCCAACTCCACCCTGTTTTGATTACTGTAGCTTTATAGTATTATCCAAAGTCTGGGAGGGTTATGCTTCCTGCTTTTTCTTTTTCTTCAAGATTGCTTGGCAATTTTGGATCTTTTATATTTCCATATAAACTTTAGGATTATTTGTTCTAGTTCTTTGGTAAATGTTCTGGACAATTTGATAGGGACTGCATTAAATATGTAGATTGCTTTTGATAGTAAGACAGTTTAACAGTATTGCTTCTTCCAGTCATAGAGCATGGGGTATATTTCCATTTCTTTGAATTGTCTTTAATTTTCTTTATTAATGTTTTATATTTTTCAGCATATAAGTTTTCTACCTCCTTGACTCAGGTTTATTCCTAGGTATTTTATTTTATTTTTTGGTGCAGTTTTTTAAGGTATTTTTTTACATTCCCTTTCTGATATTTCATTGTTAGTGTAAAGAAATGGAACTGATTTCTGTATGTTAATCTTATATCCTGCTACCTTGCTGAGTTTATTTATAAGTTTTTGTGTGGAGTCTTTAGGCCTTTTATTATGGAGATTGTTGTATGACTGTTCTTATGTCAGTACTGCACTGTCTTGATTATTGTATCTTCTGAGTAAGATTTAAACTGAGTAGTATAAGTCCTTCAACTTTTTTCTTTTAAAATATTGTCATGGTAATTCCAGGTCCCTTGTACTTCCATATGAATTTTAAGATCAGTTTGTCAATTTCTGATATATATCTGCTGTAGGGATTATGCTGAATGTACAAATCAATTTTGGGAAGAATTTCTGTATTGACAGTATTGAGTCTTTTAAATATGAGCATGGTTTCAACCATGAATCATAAATATCTCCCCATTTATTTAGATCTTCTTTAATTAATCTCCTCAATGTTTTATTGTTGGTGGTATATAAGCCTTACACTTGTTTTGTTAAATTTATTCCTATGCAGTTTATCATTTTGGGTGGTATTATGATTGGATTTTTAAAAACTGAAGAATAGTTGATTTACAATATTATATAGTTTCAGGTGTACAACATAGTGATCCAATTTTTAATAGATTATATTCTATTGAAAGTTATAAAATATTGGCCATATTCCCTGTGCTGTAACTTTATTCTTATAGCTTATTTATTTTATACATAGTAGTTTTGGCTTCTAATTCTCTACCCCAATCTCGACCATCCCCTTTCTCTCTCTGCACTGTTACTGTGAGTTTTTTTCTCTATATAGTTGAGTCAGTTTCTGTTTTGCTATATTCACTTGTTTGTTTTATTTAGTGAAAACATACAGTATTTGTCTTTTTCTTTCTGACTTATTTCACTAAGCATAATACTCTCTGTGTCCCTCCATCTTATTATAACTTGCAGAATTTTATTCTTTCTTATGGTTGAGTCATATTCCACTGTGTATATATACCACATCTTCTTTATCTGTTCATCTGTCAGTGGACACTTAAATTTCTTCCATATCTTGGCTGTTGTAAATGGTGCTGTTATGAACATTGAGGTGCCTATTTCTTTTGAGTTAGCATTTTTGTTTACTTTAGATATATAAGCAGGAGTCAATGGCACCCCACTCCAGTACTCTTGCCTGGAAAATTCCATGGATGGAGGAGCCTGGTAGGCTGCAGTCCATGGGGTCGCTAAGAGCTGGATACGACTGAGCGACTTCACTTTCACTTTTCACTTTCATGCCTTGCAGAAGGAAATGGCAACCCACTCCAGTGTTCTTGCCTGGAGAATCCCAGGGACGGGGGAGCCTGGTGGGCTGCCGTCTATGGGGTCGCACAGAGTTGGACACGACTGAAGTGACTTAGCAGCAGCAGAATTGCTGGATCATACGATATTTCTATTTTTAGTTATTTTAGGAACCTCCATAATGTTTCCCATAGTGTCTGCACTAATCCACATTCCCACCAACAGTTACTACAGTTCCCTTTGCTTTTCATCCTCACCAACACTTGTTATTTATAGACTTTTTGGTGATAGTCATTCTGATAGATGTGAGGTGATATCTCATTGTTGTTTTGATTTGCATTTCTCTTGTAAGTAGTGATGTTGAGCATCTTTTCCTGTGCCTGTTAGCCATCTCTATGTCTTTGGAAAGTCTATTCAGATCTTCTGCATGTTTTTTTTTTATTATGTTGTTTGCTTTTTGCTGTATTGAGTTGTATGAGCTGTTTATATATTTGGATATTAACCCTATATACATCATATAATTTGCAAATACTTGCTCTCATTAAGTAGGTTGTCCACTTGTATCGACTACTATTTCCTTCACTGTGCATAGAATTATTTTCTTAATTTCATTTTCATATTGTTTATTGTTAGTGTATAGAAATATAGTTAATTTTTCTACATGGATCTTAAGTCCTGAAGCCATGCTATAATTGTTATTCTGGAAGTTTTTTTGTGTATTCTTTAGGATTTTTTACATGGAAGATTCTGTCATTTGAGAACAGGGATAGTTTTTTAGTACTCATGTTCCTATCTGGATGCCTTCAATTTATTTTTCTTTCCTTATTGTACTGACTAGCACTTCCAGTGAAATGTTTCATGAAAGTGGTAATAGTGAAATTCTTGCCTTATTCCTTTCTTTGTTTGTTTTTTTTTTTTTCTTTTTTCTCTATGCTGTGCATTACACCCATAGCCTTTATGGATGTAATTTTCTGATCTTAGTGGGGAAGTCAATAGTATCCTTTTTAGCACTAAGTAAGATCAGCCCTGGGATTTCTTTGGAAGGAATGATGCTGAAGCTGAAACTCCAGTACTTTGGCCACCTCATACGAAGAGTTGTCTCATTGGAAAAGACTCTGATGCTGGGAGAGATTGGGGGCAGGAGGAGAAGGGGACGACCGAGGATGAGATGGCTGGATGCCATGACTGGCTCGATGGACGTGAGTCTGAGTGAACTCCAGGAGTTGGTGATGAACAGGGAGGCCTGGCGTGCTGCGATTCATGGGGTCGCAAAGAGTCGGACACAACTGAGTGACTGGACTGAACTGAACTGAACTGATGGTTGTTTACCTTAAACCTTTGTGCTTAGTTGCTCAGTCATGACTGACCCTTTGTGACCCTATGGACTGTAGCCTGCCAGGCTCCTCTGTCCATGAAATTCCCCAGGCAAGAATACTGGAGAGGGTAAGTCATTCCCTTCTTCAAGGGATCTTCCCAACCCAGTGATCGAACCCAGGTCTTCTGAGTTGCAGGCAGATTCTTTACCATGTGAATCACCAGGGAAGCATGATGTTAGGTGTGGATTTTTCTTTTATCAGGTTGATAAAGTTGTTTTTCAGTCTTAGGTTATTTAGAGTTTATATCATGAATGTGTATTGGATTTTGGCGGATGCTTTCTTCTGTATTTTTAAGTGTATCATATGGGTTTTGTTCTTTATTCTGTATTACATTTAGTTAGTTTTTGGATGTTGAAACAATTATTCAATTCCTTGAATAATTATCACTTGCTTATGGTGTAAAAATCACTTATTTGTTGTTTTATTATCTTCTCTGCTGCTGCTAAGTCGCTTCAGTCATGTCTGACTCTGTGCGTGGATTAGGGGCAGGAGGAGAAGGGCTGTCTCTTATACACATCTAGATGTGTATAAGAGACAGGTATTTTTAAGTGTATCATATGGGTTTTGTTCTTTATTCTGTATTACATTTAGTTAGTTTTTGGATGTTGAAACAATTATTCAATTCCTTGAATAATTATCACTTGCTTATGGTGTAAAAATCACTTATTTGTTGTTTTATTATCTTCTCTAATATTATCTTAATGATTTTTTCATTTGTGTTTAGGAGAGATATTGGCTTGTAGTTTTTCTTTTTTATGATGTCTTCATTGGGCTTTGATATTAGGATAGTTTTGGCTTCATGCAATGAGTTCAGACGTGTTTTATCCTCCTCTATTTTATGAAAGTTTGAGAATTGATACTATTTCTTTTTAAATCATTTAATATAATTCACTAATGAGTCTATTTGAAATGAGTGTTCTTTGTGGGAAGATTTTAAATTGTTAATTCAATTTTTGGGTTTCCCTGGTGGCTCAGATGGTAAAGCATCCACCTGCAATGCCGGAGACCCGGGTTCGATCCCTGGGTCGGGAAGATCCCCTGGCAAAGGAAATGGCAACTCACTCCTGTACTCTTGCCTGGAAAATTCCATGGACAGAGGAGCCTACATGGTAGGTTTATTTGTACATTCTATCTGCTCTTATGTCAGTTTTGGTAATTTGTGTCTTTAAGGCAATGGCACCCCACTCCAGTACTCTTGCCTGTAGGATCCCATGGACCGAGGAGCCTGGTGGGCTGCAGTCCATGGGGTCACTGAGAGTCGGACACGACTGAGCAACTTCATTTTCATTTTTCACTTTCATGCATTGGAGAAGGCAATGGCAGCCCACTCCAGTGTTCTTGCCTGGAGAATCCCAGGGACAGGGGAGCCTGGTGTGCTGCCGTCTATGGGGTCGCACAGAGTTGGACATGACTGAAGTGCCTTAGCGGCGGCAGCAGCAGCAGCAGGACTATGTACACTTCCTCTAGGTTACCTGTTGTTGCTATAAAGGTGTTTATAATATTTTCTATAATTCTTTAAATTTTGTTTTTGCCCAGTCAATATATTTTCCAATTTCATTTGGTTTCTTCTTTAACTCATGGATATTTAGAAGTGAGGTGCTTAATTTATACTTATTTGGAAAACTTCTAGGGTTCTTTCTGTTGTTTATTTATAGTAATTCTGTTTCATTCAGAAAACATACTTTGTATGATATCAGCTTTTTTACAATTTACTGAGACTTATTTTATGCCCTAGTATTTGTTCTATCCTGGAGAATGTTCCATGTGTACCTTAAAAGAATGTGTATTCTGTTTTCATTGGATAGAGTGTTCCGTATATATTACGTTTGAGCTGGATTATAGTGGTGTTCAAGTGTTTTCTATTTTTGATGATTTTCTAATTGTATGTCAATTATTGAGAATGAATTATTAAGACATCCATTTATAACTATTGATCTTAAGTGTGTCTCTTATAGACAATACATCATTAGATCTTGCTTTTTCATCCATTCTAACAGTTTCTACCATTAGTTTGGTATATGTAGACCATTGATATCTATGGTAATCACTGATATGATTTAATTTGCACTTAGCATTTTAATATTTGTTTTCTAATTGATCTCTCTCTTGTTTTCCTCCGTTGCTCCTTGACTTCTTTTGTGTTAAACATTTTTTGTGTGTGTCATTTAAAATGGATTTTTAATCAATTGATTTTTTAACTGTATTATTTTGTTATTTTCTTTGTGTTTGATATCTGGGGACCACAATATGCATCTTAACTTATCACAATCTACTTAAAATTAATACTGACTTTATTTCAGTAATATATAGAAACTTGGCTTTAATGTAATTCCATTCCCTCTTCTTTGTTCTATACTCTCATCTGTATTATATTTATACAGTTGACCCTTGAATAATGTAAGTTTGAACTGCATGATTCCCTTTATACATGGGCTTTTTTCAATAAATATGTACTACATTACTATACATTTTGGGGTTGATGGACTCTTTGGATGTGGAAGTGCAAATATGGAGGACCAACTGTATGCAGATTTTCAGTTCTGTAGGGATTGGGGCCACTAACTCCCATGTTATGCAAGGGTCAACTGTATGTGTTATGAATCCAAAAATACAGAGTTAAAATTATTGCATTATACAGTCTTTTGTCTTTTAAGAAAGTTAAGAGAACAAATGAGAGAATATGTTTATTGCATTTTTAAATAACAGATTTAAATATTTAGGGTAGTTTTAGGTTCACAGCAAAATCGAGCAGAAATTAAGAAGAGTTCTCCCTGATGCTGGGAAAGATTGAAGGGAGGAGGAGAAGGAGATGACAGAGGATGAGCTGATTGGATGACATCACGGACTCAGTGAATGTGAGTTTGAGCAAGTTCCGGGAGATGGTCAAGGACAGGGAAGCCTGGTGTGCTGCAGTCCATGGGATTGCAAAAAGTCAGACTTGACTGAGCAACTCAGCAACAACTCATATATTGCTCCCTGTCATGTATAGCCTCCCCAAACATCAACCTACTGGACCAGAGTGGTACATTTTTTGCAGTTGATGAACCTACACTGACAGCATAATCCCTCAAAGTTCATAGTGTACATTAGGTATCATTCTTTTTTATTTATTTTTACACTTTTATGGGTTTTGACAAATGCATGTATCCATCACTATAGTATCATTCAGAATGGTTTCATTGTCTTAACGATTCTCTGCTCTGCTTAGTCTTCCTTCCCTCCTTCCTAACCCCTGGCAATCACTGATCTTTTCATGGTCTGCATAATTTTGCTTTTTCAGGATGTCATATAGTTGGAATTATTCAATTTGTAGCCTTTTAAGATTGGCTTCTTTCACTTGGTAATATGTGTTTAAGGTCTTTTCTTGGCTTGATAATTCATTTATTTTTATTATTGAATAGTATGGGTGTACCGTAGTTTATCCATTCACTCACTAAAGGAAATTTTGGTTGCTTCCAAGTTTCATCAGTTGTGGATAAAGTGGCTATAAATATCTGAATGCAGGTCTTTGTGTGGACTTACATTTTTTCGCATTTATTTATTTATTTTTGGCTGCACTGAGTTATTGTTGCTGTGCACGGGCTTTCTCTAGTTGCGGAGAGCGGGGGCAACTCTTTGTTGTGGCGTGTGGTCTTCTTGTGGTGGTCTCTTGTGGAGCACAGGCTCTAGGTTAGTGGGCTTCAGTAGCTGCTGCATGCAGGCTCTGTAGTTGTGGCACAGGGATTTAGTTGCTCCGCAGCATGTGAAATTCTCCTGGACCCAGGGATCAAATCTGTATCTCCCACATACAGATTGGTAGGCAGATTCTTACCCACTGTACCGCAAGGGAGGTCCTGGACTTGCATTTTTGAACTCCTTTGGGTAAATACCAAGTAGCGAAATTGCTGGATCACATAGTAAGAATGCGTTTAGTCTTGTAAGGAACTGCCAAACTGTCTTCTAAAGTTGCTGTACCATTTTGCATTCTCACCATCAATGAACGAGCATTCCAGATCTTTGCTGGCATTTGGTGGTGATAGTGGTTTAGAGTTTCACCATTCTAACTGATATGTAGTGGTACATCACTGTTGTTTTAATTTTCACTTCTCTGATGACATATGATGTGGAAGCACGTTTTCATATGCTTAGTTGCCATCTGTATAGTTTCTTTTGTGAGATGTCTATTCAGCTCTTTTGCCAATTTTAAAATCAGGTTGTTCATGTTTTTAATATATTAATAGATATTTTGTTAGATTTATACCTGAGTATTTATTTTCTTTCTTTTTTTTTTTTGGTGCTAATGTAAATGGCACTGGGCTTACCTGATAGCTCAGTTGGTAAAGAATCCGCCTGCAATGCAGGAGACCCCGGTTCGATTTCTGGGTTGGGAAGATCTGCTGGAGAAGGGATAGGCTACCCACTCCAGTATTCTTGGGCTTCCCCTGTGACTCAGCTGATAAAGAATCCACCTGCAACGTGGGAGACCTGGGTTCGATCCCTGGGCTGGGAAGATCCCCTGGGGAAGGGAAAGGCTACCCATTCCATCATTCTGGCCTGAAGAATTCCATGAACTATGGAGTCCATGGGGTCACAAAGAGTCAGACATGACTGAGTGACTTTCACTTTCACTTTTCACTTCACTTCAAATGGCATTATGTTTTAAATTTCCAATTCCATTTGTTCGTTGATGGTATATAGGAAAATGATTGGCTCTTCTATATTGATCTTGCTATAATTGCTCATTAGTTCCAGTGGTGTTTTGTTGATTCTTTGGGATTTTCTTCATAGGCAGTCATGTCATCTGAGAACAAAGGCAGTTTTATTTCTTATTTCCCAGGATATATACCTTTTGTTTCCCTTTAGGGAGTTCTTATTGCATTAGCTAGGACTTCTAGTATGATGTTGAATTGGTGTGGTGAGGGAATAGTCTTGCCTTGATCCTGACCTTACTTAGTAGGAAGTCTTCTAGATTCTCATGATGTTAGCTATAGATTTATGTATGATGTTAGATGTTTTTGTAAATTAAGGAATTTCTCCTCTATTCCTAATTTGCTTTAACTTAAAAAGAATCATGAATGGGTTAGATTTTTTTCAAATGATTTTTCTCCATCTTCAGCTATAGTCGTGTGATTTTTCCTTTTTAGCCTGTTTATGTGATGTATTACAGTAATTAATTTTCAAATGTTGAACTAGTTTTGCATACCAGGGATAAATCCTACTTGGTTGTGATATATAATTTTTTTTTTTAATGCATTGGGGGATTCTGTTTGCTAACTTTTTGTTGGGGATTTTTGCATTCCTATTCATGAGAAATACAGTCTGTAGTATTCTTTTTTCCTTGTAATGTCCTTGTCTGGTTTTGGTGTTATGTTACTGCTGGCCTCATAGAATGAGTTAGGAAATATTCCATTGGCTTCTATCTTCTGGAAGAGATTATAGAGAATTGGTTTACTATCTTTCTTAAATGTTTGGTACAACTCACCAAACATTTGAGCCTTTCAGGGCCTAGTGCTTTCTTTTGGGGAAGGTTATTAATTATACATTCAGTATCTTTAATAGATGCATGTCTATTCAGATATTTCTGAACATATTTCAGTACATTTCTTCTTGTGTGAGTTTTGGCAGATTGTAGATTTTAAGGAGTTGATCTGTTTCTTCTAGGTTATCAAATTTATAGGCATATAATTATTTATAATGTTTCATTATTATCCTTTTAATGTCCCTGTGTGCTGTAATGATGTCTTTTCTTTAATTTTTGATATAAGTCATTTGTATCTTCTCTTCTTTTTTCTTAGCCTGATTAGAGGCTTATCAGTTTTTGTCAATATTTTAAAAAACCAGCTTTGGGCTCGTTGATTTTCTCTATTGATTTCCTATTTTCAATTTCATTGATCTCTGCTCCAATTTCTATTCTCTTCTGCTTACTTGGGATTTAATTTGCCCTCCTTTTTCTAGTTTAATGATATATAAACGATTATATATATAAATGATATATAAAATGACATATAAAAGATATCAAGATTATATATTGATTTTAGATCTTTTTTCTTTTCTAACATATACATTCAGTGCTATAAATTTCCCTTAGGCACTGCTTTCACTGTATCCCACAAATTTTGATAAATAGCATTTTCATTTAGTTCAAAATGTTAAAAATTTTTTTAGTGATTTTGTCTATAAACTGTATGTTATTTAGAAGTATGTTGTTTAATCTCCAATTATTTTTGGAATTTTCTGACTACCTTTCTGTTACTGATACCTTCATCATCAGAGAACATACACTGTATGTTTTCTAT
Organism: Cephalophus harveyi; assembly: GCA_006410635.1. NCBI lineage: Eukaryota > Metazoa > Chordata > Mammalia > Artiodactyla > Bovidae > Cephalophus > Cephalophus harveyi. The sequence continues at coordinate 123,344 of SJYT01046999.1, read as the reverse complement.
TTTAAAATTTGTTTATGTGTGTTTCATGGCCCAGAATGTGGTCTGTTGATCAGTGTTCCATGTGAACTTGAGAATAATATGTATTATGCTGTTTTTACCTGAAGCAGTCGATAGATGTCAATTATAGCCAGTTGATTTGTGGTGCTGTTGAGTTCAGGTATTTCCTTACTGATTCTCTGCCTGCTGGATCTGGCCACTTCTGATAGAGGGATGTTGAAGTCTCTAACTGTAAGAGTGAATTCTTCTATTTCTCCTTGCAGTTCTTTCAGTTTTGTCTCAAGTATTTAACACCCTCTTGTTAGGCACATACACATTGATAATTATTATGACTTCTTAGAGAATTGACCCCTTTATTATTATGTAATATTCTTCTTTGAGGGAAGAGGGGGTAAAATAAGGTCATGTATGACCTTCCTTATTTTATTTTTTTAAATAAACTTTAAAAATTTGAATAGATTTACAGAGCAGTTGCATAGCTTGTAGGAAGAGTTCCCACACTGTGGAAACTTTGAAAACATGCTAAGTGAAAGAAGCTAGTGTAAGGGAGATAAAAGCTTTCCTCAATGCCTTAGAGTCCCTGACTGTGTCTGAAAGTGAAGCTAGTCTAACTTTGTTTAAAAATTGAGATATAACTGATGTATAGCTTTGTATTTATTTTAGGTGAATAACATAATGAGCTGATATGTGTGTATATGGCACCTTTTTACTCTTCCTGTGGTCTCCCTGACCATTTACCCAGTTGATTGCCTGAAGGTCTCTCTGTCAAGAACTGGGAAGTTCTAAGGTTTTACTTGACTTGCAAGTTCACAAGTGAGCCTGTCACTGTCTCATGGAAGCTGGCAAAAGATATGATACTCCTTACGATAAGATAAGATACTCCTAGATCAGAGACAAATGACTGTATTACTCAGGACTGAGTAATTTGTGCAAGCTTCAGTTAGTTCCCCTTCCCCCTGCTCTGCAAGAGCCATGCAGATGACATAGTTGGCTGAGGTGGATGCTGCCCTTGCAGTGGGTTGGTTTAGGAAACCCAAATCTTTTATAATGGGCTTCAAATAAATTTTTTCATCCTTAGCATAATTATGGTATGTGTATAGATTTTTGTATGAATATATGCTTTCAATTCTCTTGTGTGGAATGAAGTCAAATTACTGGGTTGTATGTTAATTCTGTGATTAACTCTTTGAGGACCTACCAAACTATTTTTCAAAATGGGTGTACCATTTAACATTCATAACAGTAATGCATAATGGTACCAATTACTCTATATTCTCACCAACACTTGTTATCTATCTTTTGAATATAACCATCTTAGTGGTATGAATTCTTTCATGGATCACAGCCTTGTCATGACAAGGGGCCTTGCATAACTCAATGAAGCTATGAGCCAAGCTGTGCTGGGCCACCCAAGATAGACAGGTCATAGTGAAGAGTTCTGACAAAACATCGTCCACTGAAGGAGGGAATGGCAAGCTACTCCAGTATTCTTGCTGTGAGAATCCCATGAACAGTATGAAAAGGCAAAAAGATATGACCCTGGAATGTGAGCCTCCCCTGAGATTGGTAGGTGTCCAATATGCTACTGGGGAAGAACAGAGAAGTAGCTCCAGAAAGGATGTAGAGGCTGAGTCAGAGCAGAAACGATGCTCAGTTGTGGATGTGTCTGGTGGTAAAAGTAAAGTCAGATGCTGTAAAGAACAGCATTGTGTAGGAACCTGGAATTTTAGGTCCATGAATCAAGGAAAATTGGACATGGTTAAGCAGGAGATGGCAGCAGTGAACATCAACATCTTAGAAATCAGTGAACTAAAATGGATGGGAATGGGCAAATTTAATTCAGATGACTGTTGTATCTACTACTGTGGGCAAGAATACCTTAGAAGATATGGAGTAGCCATCATCGTCAACACAGGAGTCCAAAATGCCATACTTGTGTGCAGTCTCAAAAATGACAGAATGATCTCTGTTCATTTCCAAGCAAACCATTCTGTATCACAGTAAATCAAGTCTATGTCCCAACCGCTGATGCTGAAGAAGCTGAACAGTTCTATGAAGACCTACAAGACCTTCTAGAACTAACACCAAAAAAGATGTTCTTTTCATCATAGGGGATTGGAGAGCAAAAGTAGAAAGTAAGAGATACCTGAAGTAATAGGCAAGTTTGGCCTTGGAGTACAAAATGAAGCAGGGCAAAGGCTAACAGAGTTTTGTCAAGAGAACACACTGGTCATAGCAAACGCCCTTTTTCAACAACACAAGGGATGACTCTACACATGGACATCCCCAGATGGTCAATACTGAAATCAGACTGATTAGGTTTTTGCAGCCGAAGATGGAGAAGCTCTATACAATCAGCAAAAACAAGAGTTGGAACTGACTGTGGCTCAGATTATGAGCTCTTTATTTCAAAATTCCACATTAAATTGAAAAAGTAGGGAAAACCACTAGGCCCTAAATCAAATCCCATGTGATTATACAGTGGAGGTGACAAATAGATTCAAGCGATAAGACCTGGTAACAGAGTGCCTGAAGGACTGTGGATGGAGGTTCATAACATTGTACAGGAGGCAATAAACAAAACCATCTGCCAAAGAAAAAGAAATGCAGGCAGGCAAAGTGATTGTCTGAGAAGGCTTTACAAATAGCTGAGGAAAGAAGAAAAGTGAAAATCAAGGGGAAAAGGAAGAGATGTACCCAGCTGAATGCAGAGTTCTAGAGAATAGCAAGGTGAGATAAGGCCTCTTTAGTGAACAGTGCAAACAAATAGAAGAAAACAATAGAATGGGAAAGGCTAGAGATTTCTTCAAGAAAATTGGAGATGTCATGGGAACATTTCATGCAAAGATGGGCATGATAAAGACTGGCTTGATAGGTAAGGACCTAACAGAAGCAGAAGATATTAAGAAGAGATGCCAAGAATACATAGAAGAACTATACAAAAAAGATCTTAATGACCTGGATAACCACGATGGTGTGGTCACTCACCTAGAGCCAGACATCCTGGAGTGTAAAGTCAAGTGGGCCTCAGGAAGCATTACAACCAACAAAGCTAGTGGGGGTGATGAAATTCCAGCAGAGTGATTTAAAATCCTAAAAGATGATGATGTTAAAGTGCTTCACTCAATATGTCAGCAAATTTGGAAAACTCAGCAGTGCCACAGGACTGGAAAAGGTCAGTTTTCATCCCAGTCCCAAAGAAAGGCAATGCCAAAGAATGTTCAAACTACTGCACAATTGTACTCATTTTACATGCTAGCAAAGTAATGCTCAAAATTCTCCAAGCTAGACTTCAGCAGTATGTGAACCAAGAACTTCCAGATGTTCAAGGTGGATTTAGAAAAGGCTGAGGAACTAGAGATCAAATTGCCAACATCAGTTTTATCATAGAGAAAGCAAGGGGTTTCCAGAAAAACATCTACTTCTGCTTCATTGACTATGCTAAAGCCTTTGACTGAGTGGATCACAGCAAACTGTGGAAAATTGTTGAAGAGATGGGAATATCAGATCACCCTTACTTGTCTCCTAAGACCTGTTTGAGGGTCAAGAAGCAGCAGTTAGAAGCAGATATGGAACAATGGAATGGTTCAAAATTGGGAAAGGAGTCTGTCAAAGCTGTATATTGTCACCCTGCTTATTTAACTTATGTGCAGAATAAGTACATCATATGAAACGTTGGGTTGGATGAAGCCCATCTGAATGCAGAGTTCTAGAGAATAGCAAGGTGAGATAAGGCCTCTTTAGTGAACAGTGCAAACAAATAGAAGAAAACAATAGAATGGGAAAGGCTAGAGATTTCTTCAAGAAAATTGGAGATGTCATGGGAACATTTCATGCAAAGATGGGCATGATAAAGACTGGCTTGATAGGTAAGGACCTAACAGAAGCAGAAGATATTAAGAAGAGATGCCAAGAATACATAGAAGAACTATACAAAAAAGATCTTAATGACCTGGATAACCACGATGGTGTGGTCACTCACCTAGAGCCAGACATCCTGGAGTGTAAAGTCAAGTGGGCCTCAGGAAGCATTACAACCAACAAAGCTAGTGGGGGTGATGAAATTCCAGCAGAGTGATTTAAAATCCTAAAAGATGATGATGTTAAAGTGCTTCACTCAATATGTCAGCAAATTTGGAAAACTCAGCAGTGCCACAGGACTGGAAAAGGTCAGTTTTCATCCCAGTCCCAAAGAAAGGCAATGCCAAAGAATGTTCAAACTACTGCACAATTGTACTCATTTTACATGCTAGCAAAGTAATGCTCAAAATTCTCCAAGCTAGACTTCAGCAGTATGTGAACCAAGAACTTCCAGATGTTCAAGGTGGATTTAGAAAAGGCTGAGGAACTAGAGATCAAATTGCCAACATCAGTTTTATCATAGAGAAAGCAAGGGGTTTCCAGAAAAACATCTACTTCTGCTTCATTGACTATGCTAAAGCCTTTGACTGAGTGGATCACAGCAAACTGTGGAAAATTGTTGAAGAGATGGGAATATCAGATCACCCTTACTTGTCTCCTAAGACCTGTTTGAGGGTCAAGAAGCAGCAGTTAGAAGCAGATATGGAACAATGGAATGGTTCAAAATTGGGAAAGGAGTCTGTCAAAGCTGTATATTGTCACCCTGCTTATTTAACTTATGTGCAGAATAAGTACATCATATGAAACGTTGGGTTGGATGAAGCCCAGGCTAGAATCAAGATTGGTGGGAGAAATGTGAACAACCTCTGATATGCAGATGACACCACACTAATGACAGAAGGTAAAGAGGAACTAAAGAGCCTCTTGATGAAAGTGAAAGAAGAGAATGGAAAATGCTAGCTTAAAACTCAACATTGAAAAAACAAAGATGGCATCTGGTCTTATCACTTCATGGAAAATAGATGGGGAGAAAGTGGAAACAGTTACATATTTTATTTTCTTGGGCTCCAAAATCACTGCCGACAGTGACTGCAGCCATGAAATTAAAAGATGCTTGCTCCTTGGAAGGAAAACTATGACAGACCCAGAGAGCACATTAAAAAGAAGAGACATCACTTTGCTGACAAAAATCTGTTTAGTCAAAGCTATGGTTTTTCCAGTAGTCATGTATGGATGTGAGAGTTGCTCAGAGGGCTGAGCGCCAAAGAATTGATGCTTTCTAACTGTGGTTCTGGAAAAGACTCTTGAGAGTCCCTTGGACTGCAAGGAGACTAAATCAGTCAATCCTGAAGGAAATCAACCCTAAATATTCTTTGGAATGATTGATGCTGAAGCTGAAGTTCCAATACTTTAGCCACCTGATGCAAGGAGCCGACTTATTGGAAAAGACCCTGGTGCCAGGAAAGATTGAAGGCAAAAGGAGAAGGGGGTGAAGGAGGATGAGATAGTTAGATAGCATCACTGACTCAATGGACATGACTATGAGGAAACTGTGGGAGATGGTGAAGAACAGGGAAGCCTGGCAAGCTGCAGTTCGTGGGGTCACAGAGCAGACATGACTTCGCTGTGCTGTTCATACCATTGAACAACAGCGAGTGGTATGAAGTGGAATCTCACTGTAGTTTTGATTTGCATTTTCTAGTGACTAGTGATGTTCAACGCCTTTTCATATGCTTATTGGTCATTTGTATATCTTCTTTAGAAAAATGTATACTCAGTTCCTTTGCCTAGGTTTTAATTGGGTTCTTTGCCTTTTTATTGTTGAGTTGCAAGAGTTCTTTTTATATTTTTGAGGAAGTTCTCTTATCAGATATATTGTTTGCAGATATTTTCTTTTATTCCTTGGGTTGTCTTTTTAAAACTTTTTATGTTGTATTGAGGGGATAGCTGATTAACAAACAACATGGTGATACTTTCAGGTAAACAGCAAAGGGACTCAGCCGTACAGAGACATGTATCCATTGACCCCCAAGCTCCCCTCCCATCTAGGCTGCCACGTAACATTGAGCAGAGTTCCATGTGGTATACAGTTGGTCCTTGTTGGTTATCCATTTTAAATATAGCAGTGTGTACATGTCCATTCCCCAGTCCTTCTCCATGGGCTGTCTTTTTATTTATATTTTCTCCATGTTTTCCTTTGAAGCACAAAAGTTTTCAATTTTGATGAGGTTTATTTCCCTATTTTTTCCTTTATCACTTTTATTTTTCTAGTGTCATATCTAAATTGAGCAAACATTTGAATAGTTTCTTTTCTATATTTAAACACTTATTATCAATATTAGGAAATATTTTGAAAACACTATACTAAAGCCTTTGACTGTGGGGATCACAACAAACTGTGGAAAATTCTTAAAGAAATGGGAATACCAGACTACCTTACCTGCCTCCTGAGAAACCTGTATACAAGTCAAGAAGCAACAGTTAGAACTGGACATGGAACAATGGACTGGTTCAAAATTGGGAAAAGAGTATGTCAAGGCTGTATATTGTCATTCTGCTTATTTAACTTAAATACAGAGTATATCATTCGAAATGCTGGGCTGGATGAAGCCCAAGCTGGAATCAAGATTGCTGGGAGAAATATCAATAACCACAGGTGATATCACCCTTATGGCAGAAAATAAAGAGGAACTAAAGAGCCAATGATGAAAGTGAAAGAGGAGAGTGAAAAAGCTGGCTTAAAACTCAAAAATCAAAGAACTAAGATCATGTCATCTGGTCCCTTCAGTTCAGTTCAGTTCAGTCGCTCAGTTGTGTCCGACTCTTTGCGACCCCGTGAATCGCAGCACGCCAGGCCTCCCTGTCCATCACCAACTCCCGGAGTTCACTCAGGCGCATGTCCATAGAGTCAGTGATGCCATCCAGCCATCTCATCCTCGGTCGTCCCCTTCTCCTCTTGCCCCCAATCCCTCCCAGCATCAGAGTCTTTTCCAGTGAGTCAACTTTTCCCATGAGGTGGCCAAAGTACTGGAGTTTCAGCTTTAGCATCATTCCTTCCAAAGAGCACCCCAGGGCTGATCTCCTTCAGAATGGACTGGTTGGATCTCCTTGCAGTCCAAGGGACTCTCAAGAGTCTTCTCCAACACCACACTTCAAAAGCATCAATTCTTCGGCGATCAGCCTTCTTCACAGTCCAACTCTCACATCCATACATGACCACAGGAAAAACCATAGCCTTGACTAGACGGACCTTAGTCGGCAAAGTAATGTCTCTG
>SJYT01046999.1:64326-113610 GCA_006410635.1 Cephalophus harveyi | reverse complement strand
AGAATATAATCAATCTGATTTCGGTGTTGACCATCTGGTGATGTCCACGTGTAGAGTCTTCTCTTGTGTTGTTGGAAGAGGGTGTTTGCTATGACCAGTGCATTTTCTTGGCAAAACTCTATTAGTCTTTGCCCTGCTTCATTCCGCATTCCAAGGCCAAATTTGCCTGTTACTCCAGGTGTTTCTTGACTTCCTACTTTAGCATTCCAGTCCCCTATAATGAAAAGGACATCTTTTTTGGGTGTTAGTTCTAAAAGGTCTTGTAGGTCTTCATAGAACTGTTCAAGTTCAGCTTCTTCAGCCTTACTGCTTGGGGCATAGACTTGGATTACTGTGATATTGAATGGTTTGCCTTGGAAACGAATGGAAACAGTGAGAGACTTTATTTTCTTGGGCTCCAAAATCACTGTAGATGGTGACTGCAGCCATGAAATTAAAGGACACTTGCTCCTTGGAAGAAAAGCTGTGACAGAAATAGACAGCATGTTAAAAAGCAGAGACACTACTTTGAAAACAAAGGTCTGTATGCTCAAAGGTATGGTTTTTCCAATTATCATATATGGATGTGAGAATTGGGCCAGCTGAGTGCTGAAGAATTGATGCTTTTGAACTGTGGTGTTGGAGAAGACTCTTGAGAGTCCCTTGGACTGCAAGGACATCAAACCAGCCAATCCTAAAGGAAATCAATCCTGAATATTTACTGGAAGGACAGATGCTGAAGCTGAAGCTCCAATACTTGGCCACCTGTTGCAAAGAGCCGACTCCTTAGAAAAGGCCATGATGCTGGGAAAGATTGAAGGCAGAAGGAGAAGGGAACGACAGAGGACAAGATGTTTGGATGGCTCACCAACTCAATGGACATGAGTTTGAGCAAGCTCTGGGAGATGGTGAAAAACAGGGAAGCCTGGTGTGTTGTAGTCCATGGGGTCACAAGACTGAGCAACTGCATATCAACAACAGTCTAAAACACTTCATTTATGTAAGCTGTTTGTTTTAAATTTTAAATTTAAGAGTACTTTTCTTTCCAAATTTTTGAGATGAATTTGGTATGTAATGCTTTGTAAATTTAAGGATGTAAAGCATATTATTTTGGTACATTTATGGATTGTAATAGGGTTGTGATTGTAATGATATTTATCATATTACGTATTTATAGCACAGTATTATCTACTGAAGTGAAAGTGAAGGTGTTAGTCGCTCAGTTGTGTCTGACTCTTTGTGACCCCATGGAGTCTACCAGGCTCTTCTATCCATGGAATTCTCCAGGCAGGAATACTGGAGTGGATTGCCATTCCCTTCTCCAGGGGATCTTCCTGACCCAGGGATCAACCCCAGGTCTCTTGCATTGCAGGCAGATTCTTTAATGTCTACACCGCCAGGGAAGCCAGCTGAGTAGATTCTTAACTACTCTTCCCTGCCTGCCATCTTCACATCTGTCTTTTTCATTATAATCAAGGTGACCATTTTAAAAGAAAAATTTATCAGTCATTTCCTATTTTAAATTCTTAGTTGGCTTTCAGTGACTTCCTATTGCTTTCAGGAAAAGTTCAAAATCTGTTTCATGGCAAGAAGGCTCTCAATGACGTGAACTTGCCTTTCCTATACACTGCTGCCCTTCGCTATACACTGCTGCCCTGCTTCTAGCCCTAGCTAAATCATGACTCTTGTTCATTTTCTCTCTTTTCTCATCAGGACCAGTGATTCTATATATGTGAAAGAGAGTAACATTGTGCAGAGATGAAATTACATAGGACCCTGACAGCATGAGAAAATGCCTTCAAAATGGCCTTTGTGTAATAAAAATAATATTCGGTCCTAGAAATCCCAAGTGTGTGCTAATAAGGAATGAGTTTATTTCAAAGGCGAAATCTGCCTTAGATGGTGATCCGAATGACTTCTTATCAACTTGAATGCCTTTTCCTGTGTAGTGTGCAGTTACTCTCAGGGTGAACACTTCTGAACTCCCTGGGAGAGCTGAAGCCTTCTCTGGTTTCCTCGTAATTCAATTTAAGCAACGCTGTCATAGCATCTGCAGCCTGAAGCTGTTTCCCACCCAGATATCACAGTTCAGGATAGATGTAGAGGAGGCAGGGAGAGGGAACATACAGCATATGTCCCCAGTCTTTCTTCTTGGGCACTGGGAAAATGGGAGGAGGGAGTTAAATGCTGTAATGTACAGAAAGCAGCTAGTGCCATACCAGGTTCACTTAATTCTTGCAATCACCTGGTGAGGTAGGTATTATACCCATTTAGGTAGAGTGCTGGGCTTCCTTGATGTTGCTAGTGGTAAAGAACCTGCCTCCCAATGCAGGAAATGTAAAGGATGAGGGTTTGATCCCTGGGTTGGGAAGATCCCCTGGAGGAGGGCATGGCAACCAACTCCAGTATTCTTGCCTGGAGAATCCCAGGGACAGAGGAGCCTGGCAGGCTACAGCCCATAAGGTTGCAAAGAGACGGACGTGACCAAAGTGACTTAACACACACACATGCAGGTAGAAGGCTGTCTTTTCTGGCTACACAGATTCTGCTTTCTGACCTCTAGTAGCTCCACCTGAGAGCACAAGAACATTAACAGTGCTCCCATCTTGGCCCCATGCTCCTCTGGCCCAAGGTGCCATCACTGAATCCACTGTTAGACTGGCAGGTAGGGGGGATGTTTGGTCAGGTCAGGGGTCCTCTCTTGGAGCTGTCTTTCAGGGCATCTCTCTAACTTCCTAAAAAGTTTCTTTTTTCAGCTCTTTGTTCTTGTGCCTGCTGTGTGATACTGGGCTTCCATTCTCTTTGGTGAGGGACAAGATAACCTAGAGGGTCTGATTTCCACGTTTGTTTTTCTCTACCCTCTTTTATAGTTTTCTTCCTTGTTTGACAGTGTCTAGATTTGGGGATCTAGTGCTGGACAGGCACAAATTCTGATACCTGCGCTGTCTCTTCCTTCCTTTTTGATTTCTCCAGCATTGTTTGTTGAAAACATTTTGTTTCTCTATCCAGTTACCGTAGCATCTTTGTCAAAAATCAATTGGCTGTGCATATGTGCATCTGTCTTTGAACTTTTTATTCTGTTCCTTGATCTATATGTCTATATGCCAGTGCCATTCTGCCTTGATTACTGTAGTTTCCTAGTGAGTCTTGCAGTTAGGAAGTGTAAGTCCTCCAAATTTGTTCTCTTTTTCAGAATTGTTTGACTATTCCAGGTCATTCTGTATCTCTATCTAAATTTTAGAGTCAATTTGGCAAATTATTTTTTCAAGTCCTGCTTGGGTTTTGATTGAGATTGTTTTGAATCTATAAACCAATTTGGGGACACTTGCCATCTTAACAAGATTGAGACTTCTGATCCATGAACATGGGATATCTCTTCATTTATTTACGTTTTATCACTTTTGTTGTAAATATTGTACATGTAAATGTTTTTGGTTTTGCTAATTGAATGCTTCCTGTTTTTATGTGTGGAAAGGAAAGGTTAGAAAGTAATGTTCTCACTGATGCTGCCGTCTTCCCCAAATCTCTTTTACTAACTACTTGAGGATAATGCTTGATTCATTTATTTTCATTCCTTTTTCACTGCAAACATAGGCATTTGTGACTATGAGTTTTCCATTAAGCACTGCTTTAGCTGTATTTGACAAATTTTGATGCATAGTATTTTTGGTATCCTTCAGTTCAAAATATTGTCTGTTTTCTCTTGGAACTTCTTTAATCCACTGGTTATTTCAAAATACATTTCTTGATTTCCAAACATGTAAATAGGTTTTAGAGTTCGTTTTTATTCTTACTGATTATAATTTAATTGAATATAGTTAGAGAATGTAGTGCTATGATTTCAGTACTTTTCAATTTTTGATGCATAGTATTTTTGGTATCCTTCAGTTCAAAATATTGTCTGTTTTCTCTTGGAACTTCTTTAATCCACTGGTTATTTCAAAATACATTTCTTGATTTCCAAACATGTAAATAGGTTTTAGAGTTCGTTTTTATTCTTACTGATTATAATTTAATTGAATATAGTTAGAGAATGTAGTGCTATGATTTCAGTACTTTTCAATTTGTTGACACTTATTTTATGGTCCAGTATGTTAGTTTTATCATTGTTTTGTGTATACCTGAAAGTAAATTTTATTCTACAGATCTTGGGTGTAGTATTATGTAATTCTTCATTAGTTAAGTGTTGTTAACATACATTTATCCTTACTAATTTTTTAATCTGCTTCTTTTAACAGCTGCCAATTATTAAATCTCTCATTTTGAGACTTTGTCTCTTTTTTTTTATAGATGTGTCCATATTTGCTTTGTATTTTTGAGGGCATGTTATCAAGTGTGTGCAAATTTAGAATTATTTTATCTTTCTGATGAGCTGAACCTTTTGTCACCATGAGCTGGCTCTCTTATTTTCTAGTAATGCTTTTTGCCTTAAAACTTTGACTGACTAATAATAGTGTAGACATGCTGCTTCTTTTGGAGAAGGCAGTGGCACCCCACTCCAGTACTCTTGTCTGGGAAATCCCATGGATGGAAGAGCCTGGTAGTCTGNAAAAGCAACACTACTTTTATAGAGGAAGATTTGGCAGTAAATAGTCTCAACTTTTTAAAGTACATATCCTGTCTCTTATACACATCTAGATGTGTATAAGAGACAGAGGTTATCCTGTGGATTACAATGTGTAGTGTGGATTTATTTTTCTGGTCCCTAATGCTTGCTGCAGTGGAGGTTTGATACTTTCCAGGCACTTTGGTAGCTTTCCCTCAACACTGTGCTTCATGCGTCCCATGCATTATCTAATTTACTCCTCACAGCAGGCACATGGGATAGGTATGATTGCAATCACTTTTGTGCTGAGGAAACTGAGGAAATGAGACCTAGGGAGGTTAAGTCATTTGANTGGTAGCTTTCCCTCAACACTGTGCTTCATGCGTCCCATGCATTATCTAATTTACTCCTCACAGCAGGCACATGGGATAGGTATGATTGCAATCACTTTTGTGCTGAGGAAACTGAGGAAATGAGACCTAGGGAGGTTAAGTCATTTGATCAACACAGTCTCTTGCTACAAGATATTTTATCATGTTTTTTGAAGTAAGATGTTTCTTTCCACTATATCCTAGAATCAAATAAGTTAGTATATATAAATCATCTAGCTTGTTAATGAAAGTTGCTCAATTAATGTTAGTTCCATGTCAATTGAAACAAAAACAGCCGTAAAGGAACCAAATGCAAAGACTGATAACCTCTTGCTCCTGAGAGGTATTGATTTTTTTTTTTAATGAATCTTTATTGGAGTATAGTTGCTTTACCATGTTGTGATAGTTTCTACTGTACAGAAAAATAATCAGCCATACACATGCGTATGTCTCCTCCCTTTTGGACTTCCTTCCCCCTCAGGTCACCACAGTCCATTGAGTAGTGTTCCCTGTGCTCTACAGAATGTTCTCTCTCTCACTATTTTATTTAATGGTATCAAAACAAAAATAAACAAATGGGACCTAATTAAACATAAACAATTTTGCATAATGAGGGAAACACATAAGCAAGGTGAAAAGATAGCATTCAGAATGGGAGAAAATAATAGCAAACAAGACAACTGATGAAGAATTAATCTCCAAAGTATACAAGCAGCTCATGCAGCTCAATACTAGAAAAATGAACAGCTCAATCAAAAAAGGGCAAAAGACATAAACAGATATTTCTCCAAAGAAGACATACAGATGGCTAAACACATGAAAAGATGTTCAACATCTCTCATTATTAGAGAAATGCAAATCAAAACCACAATGAGCTATCATCTCACATGGGTCAGAATGGCCATCATCAAAAACTCTACAAAGAATAATTGCTGAAGAGAGTGTGGAAAAAAGAAATACTGGTTTAACCAATTGTTTTTAAAACAAGGCAGGAAATAAACAAGAGAATACCTTGGTAGGGGAATAAAAGTGCTTCATTGATGCAAGAGCTCCACAAGCCTTCTTTGGGGTGGGGATGCCAAGGGGAAGAGGACACAGCTCCTGGTGTGGAGGACTGTGCTTCAAGCCCAGCCCTCTAATGTAGCGGGGCATTTACTGGAGGGAGCTCTACCCACATGCTCTCATTGAATCCTGACACGAGCCTTAGGGAGCAGAATGTTTTCCTTTCAGATTAAGAATCCAAGGACCAAGGGAGGATAGAAATATGTATATGTATGGCTGAATCCCTTTGGTGTTCACCTGAAGCTTGTTCACAACATTGCTTATCGGCTGTATCCCAATACAAAATAAAAAGTGAAAGAAAAACAAGAAGCTCTGAGATTCTGAGCCTCTTCTACATGTGAAGATATGACAAAGAAATTGGAGAAGGAAATGGCAACCCACTCCAGTACTCTTTCTTGGAAAATCCATGGACAGAAAAGCCTGATAGATTACAATCCATGTGGTTGCAGAGTCGGACACAACTGAGCGACTTCACTTCACTTCAGAGGGTCCTTACCCAACCGTTGTTACTGTTCATTGTTCAGTCACTCAGTTGTGTTCAACTTTGCAACTCCATGGACTACAACATGCCAGGCTTTCCTGTCCTTCACTGTCTCCCTGAGTTTGCTCAAACTCATGTCCATTGAGTCAGTGATGCCATCCAGCCATCTCATCCTCTGTTGTCCCCTTCTTCTTCTGCCCTCAACCTTTCCCACCATCAGGGTCTTTTCCAATGAGTTGGCTCTTTCTATCAAGTGGTCAGAGTATTGAAGGTGGAACTTCAGCATCACCATCAGTCCTTCCAATGAATATACAGGGTTGATTTCTTTTAGGATTGACTGCTTTGATCTTCTTGCTGTCCAAGGGGCTCTCAAGATTCTTCTCTAGCGCCACAGTTTGAAGGCATCGATTCTTCAGAGCTCAGCCTTGTTTATGGTCCAGTTTTCACATCTGTACATGACTATTGGAAAAACTGAAGCTTTGACTATATGGACCTTTGTCAGCAAAGTGATATCTCTGGTTTTTAATATAATGTCTAGGTTTGTTTTAGTTTTCCTCAAGGAGAAGAGTCGTTTAATTTCATGGTTGCAATTACTGTCTGAAGTGATTTTGGCCATGCTGGTACCCCAATCTTAGGTTTCTAGTCTGTTATTTATAGGCTAAAAAAAAAAAAAAGAACCCAAGGCCCAAGAGTGCTGATCAGTTGTTTGCTTCCCTTTTCTGTAGGCCCTGTCCAGCTGGTCTGATTGGTTTTTCCAAATGCCTGCTGACCCCTGTGCCTGCCATTAGAGTGGGGGCAGGATCTGGGCTAATTGTAGAAGCTTCCCTGGCTTCTGTCTCTGTGTGTATAGAGGCAGAGTATCTCTTTGCTCTGAACCCACTGCCCTGGGAATGGACATGACAACTGGACAGTCAGCTTTTTGTGATTGCTTGTGGCTGGAATAAACCAGTTGTGTGAGTACATCCCAGGGCTTCCCCAGGCAAGCAGAGCCCTTCATTACCTGATGGTGCGGGTCCCTGTCCAGAATTGCTCCACTGTCTCGATAGCTTCAAACTTGGAGATGAATTCCCTGTGAAAACCAGGCTGTGTCACTGGTGTGCAAAAAGCTCCCAGAGCCTACTCGGCTCCCTGTCTTCACAGCAGGGCTTCTCCCATGCTGCTGTCATCTGACTAATCTTTATGTTTTTCTTCATGCTGTGGGCTCCTTGGGGACACAGACTAAGTCACTGTCATCCTGGCATGGGGCCTGGAAGTGACCCATAAATATTTCTTGAAACTGAATGAGTTTGAGCCCCAGTCCTGTGGCCTGAAGGTCCTTTAAGTTCCCAGTCTGGTCACCCTCTTGCTGAGGTTTAAACAGCCTCCTGGGCAGCCTTTCTTGCCCACTCCGGCCCTTCTGATCCTCGAGTTGGCACTGTGTGGCCCGCTGTGTCTCCCAGTGCAGGCTTTGTGTGTTTTCTGCTGTTTCAGCTTATGTGTGGCTGTCAAGGCATCTCTGGCCCCGACTGTGCCATGTGGTCCTTCCCAGTCTAACTCACTTGCTTTTGTTGATTGATTGATTGATTTTGGGGTGTGCTGGGTCTTCATTGGTGCATGCAGGCTTTCTCTAGTTGTGGCGGGTGGGGTGACTCTTGGGGTGCACAGGCTTCTCATTGTGGTGGCTTCTCTTGTTGCAGAGCATGGGCACTAGGGCGCTCAGGCTTCAGTAGCTTCGGCTCGTGGGCTCTAGAGCACAGGCTTAGTAGTTGTGGCGCTCGGGCTTAGTTGCCCCACAGCATGTGGGATCTTTCCAGACTAGGGATTGAACCTGTGTCTCCTGCATTGGTAGGCAGATTCCCAACCTCTGGACCTCCAGGGAAGTCCTAAGCTCATTAGCTTTTGAAGCTCCAGTTCTCCAAAGCCAGACTTTTCATGGCCCTCTTCATCTTTTCACCAACCAGCTCATAGACTGGTCATTTCTGGGCCACTCTCCACCTGGTCTGATCAGCTGGGCTGGTGGAGTCATGTGGCCCACACCATGGTGGCCCAGGTGGCAGATGGAGCCCCAGGCTGCATCTCCTACCTGCTGACAGCCTCAGCACTCAGACTCAGGGCTGTTCACCTCCTTCACCAGCCTGAGGTCTGTGGAAGTGGGGCCCACATCTTGTTTGCATCTGGATTTTCAGTGCTTTGTACCTGTCCTGGCCCACATCGACAGCCAGTGGTTTGAGAACTATGGCAGGGTGGGCCACATATTCTCCTGCTGGTTTCACAAAGACCCAAATTGCAGCTCGGCAGAAGAGTCGGCTTTTGACTGGTCCACCTGACTGTGCGCAATCAGAGGCCCGGCTCTGATGCATAGGGCCTGGGCCTGGGAAGTCTTTAGAAGTGGCAGCTATTGTTCAGGAAAATCTCATTGCTTGGCATTGTAATATTTCTCAGTCCACACAGGTCCTGCCCTGCCTGTGGCTGTGGGGCACAGGAAACCCCCCAGCCCAGGCTCCCCAGAACACAACTTGCATGGTGGAAGCAGCTGCCTTTCTCATAAACACTCCCCCTTTTGCTCTGAGAATGTGCCCAGGAACTGCAGATTTTTCTGTCTGCCTCCTACAGGGAGTGGAAGGGAGTGCCTGCCCTGGAAGCAGATGGGCTGCTTCTGCTCTCACCCTCATCAGCACCTAACCTCCAGACGGCACGAGAGAGACTTGGGGGAGACCTTCCCACGCACTTGTGCCTGCTCCCGGGCAGTTCGGTTGTGAAAGAATCCCTCCTAGGCGGACCTGGTTGGAACTGCTGTCTCCTCAGGCCCAGAGGAGGAGGATCTGAAACTGGCTGTCCCCTGGGGATGAAGGTTTAGTGTGATTCCCTCCCAGGGGATTTGGATGGAGAGGGATGGCCTGGGGTAGTGGAAAGGGACAGAATGACAGGGCTTGAGCCTGGGCTCTGGGCAACTGAATCACATCCCCCTCAGAACCTCAGTTTCTTCACTTAGGATTCTCCATCCTGGGGACACGGAGGTGTTTTCAGTCCTGTAAGGCTCTGTTCCCAGATTCCCAACCTCTGGACCTCCAGGGAAGTCCTAAACTCATTAGCTTTTGAAGCTCCAGTTCTCCAAAGCCAGACTTTTCATGGCCTCTTCATCTTTTCACCAACCATCTCGTAGACTGGTCATTTCTGGGCCACTCTCCACCTGGTCTGATCAGCTAGGCTGGTAGAGTCATGTGGCCCACACCATGGTGGCCCAGGTGGCAGAGGGAGCCTCAGGCTGCATCTCCTACCTGCTGACAGCCCCAGCACTCAGACTAGGGGTGGACCACCTCATGCCCTCTGGCCTCTGAGGTCAGTGCATAAGGCTGGGGAAAGGTGTGACAGGGCCCACTTCCAGGGTGGATGGAGGGTCCACTGTGATAGTCCTTCAGAAGAGTCGGCTTTTGACTGGTCCACCTGACTGTGCGCAATCAGAGGCCCGGCTCTGATGCATAGGGCCTGGGCCTGGGAAGTCTTTAGAAGTGGCAGCTATTGTTCAGGAAAATCTCATTGCTTGGCATTGTAATATTTCTCAGTCCACACAGGTCCTGCCCTGCCTGTGGCTGTGGGGCACAGGAAACCCCCCAGCCCAGGCTCCCCAGAACACAACTTGCATGGTGGAAGCAGCTGCCTTTCTCATAAACACTCCCCCTTTTGCTCTGAGAATGTGCCCAGGAACTGCAGATTTTTCTGTCTGCCTCCTACAGGGAGTGGAAGGGAGTGCCTGCCCTGGAAGCAGATGGGCTGCTTCTGCTCTCACCCTCATCAGCACCTAACCTCCAGACGGCACGAGAGAGACTTGGGGGAGACCTTCCCACGCACTTGTGCCTGCTCCCGGGCAGTTCGGTTGTGAAAGAATCCCTCCTAGGCGGACCTGGTTGGAACTGCTGTCTCCTCAGGCCCAGAGGAGGAGGATCTGAAACTGGCTGTCCCCTGGGGATGAAGGTTTAGTGTGATTCCCTCCCAGGGGATTTGGATGGAGAGGGATGGCCTGGGGTAGTGGAAAGGGACAGAATGACAGGGCTTGAGCCTGGGCTCTGGGCAACTGAATCACATCCCCCTCAGAACCTCAGTTTCTTCACTTAGGATTCTCCATCCTGGGGACACGGAGGTGTTTTCAGTCCTGTAAGGCTCTGTTCCCAGATTCCCAACCTCTGGACCTCCAGGGAAGTCCTAAACTCATTAGCTTTTGAAGCTCCAGTTCTCCAAAGCCAGACTTTTCATGGCCTCTTCATCTTTCACCAACCATCTCGTAGACTGGTCATTTCTGGGCCACTCTCCACCTGGTCTGATCAGCTAGGCTGGTAGAGTCATGTGGCCCACACCATGGTGGCCCAGGTGGCAGAGGGAGCCTCAGGCTGCATCTCCTACCTGCTGACAGCCCCAGCACTCAGACTAGGGGTGGACCACCTCATGCCCTCTGGCCTCTGAGGTCAGTGCATAAGGCTGGGGAAAGGTGTGACAGGGCCCACTTCCAGGGTGGATGGAGGGTCCACTGTGATAGTCCTCCTTGGAAGATGCAGACCGAGGGCAAGACCCCATGCAGCACCCACTGTAGGATCACAGACTCCAGGAGCTCTGGGTGAACTCTGGAAGTCAAAGGGGTTCCTAGTGACATAAATCAGACCACTGCCCAGAAATTTGTATCATCAACACGCATCTATTGAGCACCTCCTGTGTGCAGCTGGGGAGAATACCACTCCAGAAACAGGCACATAGGAAAAGCTGGGAACTGTATCAGGGAGGTGGTCAGAGTAGAAGGATTCAAAGTCAGAATGGAAGGGCAGGGGCTAGGCTTGCTGGCGTTCCTCAGAGGCTGATTTCCATAGCGGCATTTGGGAGGGGCGACAAGCTAGAATGTGCAAGATAAGGAGGGTGCTGTCTGTGACCCAAGGATCAAGTGAGGACAAGTTGGACTAGGCTGGCCACTGTGGTGAACGGAAGGTGACAGGGCTAGGCAGGGAATCTGAGAATAGGACACGGGTCATGGTCTCTTGAGCAGAGAGGAGCAAGGGTGAGGACAGCCTGAAAGAAAATCCCCAGATGTTGTGTCTGGGTGTGGGGAGAGGGCAGGGCTGCTGGGACCCGGCGGCTGGCCCTCCGTGGGAGCGTGTGGTGGGGGTGCTGAGAGCGCATGCTTTGGCGAGAGGGCGCCTGGGACGCGTGCCAGTGCTCTCACAGGGCCCCAGTGAATGAACGCGGAGGCCTACCCGCAACCCAGGACGGGGAGGCAGTGTGGCAGGGTGGGGCCACGGGGACTTTGGTCCAGCCTCACTGCACCACTCTTAGCTGTGTGACCTCAGGAGCAATCCCTAACTTTTTCTGAGCCTAACTGTAACATACCAGCTCCTTTTCCCGGACCTTGAGACCAAACTAGAGCTGCTGCAGCCTGGATTACCAAAAAGAGGGCAGACAGAAAGGAGCCGTGGATGAATGGATCAAGAAATGATGGGATATATACAATGGAAAATTATTCAGCCTTAGAAAAGGAGATCCTGCCATTTGCAGCATTAATGGACCTGGAAGACATTATGCTAAGTGAAATAAACCAGTCACAGAAGGACAAATAGTGCATGATCTCCCTTATAGGTAGAATTTTAAAAAGTCGATTTCATAGGAGCAGAGTGAAACAGTGCTTGCCCGAGGCAGGGGCATAAAGGAAATGGGGAGGTGCAGGTCAAAGGGTCCAAACCTGCAGTTCTGTAGGATGAATGACTAGAGATCTAACGTAAGCATGATGGCTATAGTTGATGATGCTGAATTGGGACTTCCCTGGTGGTCCAGTTGTTAAGATTCCACGCTTCCACTGAAGGGGGCACAGGTTTAATTCCTGGTGGGGGAACTAAGATTCCACATGCTGTGCTGTGCACCCCCCCAAAAAAACCTGTATTGAATACTGGAAATTGGCTAAGAGAGTAGATTTCAGGTGCTCTCACAGATAGACACCAGGAGCTAACTGTGAGGAGGTGATATGTTAATTAGCTTGACTGTAGTAGTAGTCATTTTACTATGTATAACAAATCATCATGTTGTACCTCTTACACACATACAGTTTTTACTTAAAAAATAAAAGAAGGGTGCTGAGGGGCTTCCCTTGTAGCTCAGCTGGTAAAGAGTCCGCCTGCGATGCAGGAGACCCCGGTTTGATTCCTGGGTTGGGAAGATCCCCTGGAGAAGGGATAGGCTACCCACTCCAGTATTCTGGCCTGGAGAATTCCTTGGACTGTATATCTATGGGGTCGCAAAGAGTCGGACATAACTGAGCAACTTTCACTTCACATGGCCAGACTGAGCCCAGATTGGGCAGTCCCATTTCACAGGCTGGGGAACTGAGGCGCTGGCAAGGCCTCCCTTGCCCACTGTGCAGCCGCAGCCTGCTCCGTCTCTGCTGGTGGATCCTCACGTGGCGCTGTTGGCGGCACCTGGCGGCCTGGTGGCCGTTCCCACCCCCTATCAGCTGTTGACATACAAATGCCCTGGTAAGGAAAATATTTTCATTCTTTCATTACATCATTCTCAGGCTTAATCATATTTTTCTTTGTCTTTAAAAACAAGCTCCTGTGTGGTTTTCCATCTTCCTGCTGCTCTTCTAAGGACATTCTAGAACTGAGCCTCACTGGTACTTCATGCCTGTTATTGTTACTGCCCAGTGACTATTTTAGGGGGGCTTAGGGTGGGCGGCTGCTGATTCGCTCCCAGTGCCTTACACCACATTTTACATCCAGAAATCTCATAACTATCTTGCTTCTACTCTGAGAGAAAAGTGTCACCTCGTGTAGCAGAAGAAACTGATGTTCAGAGAGGTTAAGTATCCTGCCCAAGGTCTCACAGCCTTTAGGGGTAAAGCCAGAGCTTGAAATGGGATTCCAGCCAATTTGATTCTCAAGTCAGGGATTATTCTGTGAATAAATGTGCTCTGCTGGCCCCCTGGCCAGGTCTCTGGCATTGACTGTCTGTGGTGACATAAACCAAGCCCCTGAACATCTCTGTGTTCTCATCACATCCTCTGGGTCAGAGAACCCATGGTGAAAACAGGAGAAGAGGATGACGGTGACTGTTGACTGACTATAGGAGCTGTTTGTCAGTTCTCTGGGCAGCTGTTTACTGGGGGGCTGCTGTGTGCCTGCTGAAGCTATAGTCTCCTCGCCAGATTATGAATCCTATTCGCCCCCTCCCCAATGGTGTCCCCACTGACTCGACACACAGAGGGGCTCTCCGAAGATGTGCCGGATGTTGGGTCTCAACTCCATATGCTGGAGCCATGTCATAAAGGAAGGACGAATCCGTAGAGGTGTTTTCTGGAAGCTGAGGGATTGCATGGGGGTGGAGGCCGGAAGAGAAGTCCCCATCCCAGATGAAGCCCTGCTGTGTGCTGGTTGCACGTGGGCCTGTTTGGCCTCCCTGCAGTCCTCTGAGGCCCTGGCACTGCTTTCACTTTATGGAAGAGGAAACAGCGCTGAGGGGACTGATGGCTGGAGAGCCAGCAGGTATGGAGTGTGCGCTTAGATAAATGCAGGTCTGCACACCGCCAGAGCCTGGCTTTCTCCACTCTTGTGGCTCCTCACTTGTTCTCTGTCAGAACCTGAGAAATGCAGGATGGCCTCTCCAGAAGGACTCAGGGAACTTGGCTTCCGGTCTGTGATCACATCCCTGAGGGGTGGGAGGAGGTCAAATCACAGGCTCACAGGGGCAATGGAGACGCTCCCCTTGTCGGGCGGGGGTGTGGTGCTCAAACCCTCAGGTCCCCGAATGCCTGCTTCAGTTCAGCCCTGCTCAGTTCATTCTGTCCAATCTCCGGGGGGAGCGGGGGTTGGGGTACCATCAGCCACAGAGACACACAAATTTCAGAGAGGTGTGGGGGAATCCAGGCCTGGAAACCCAGCTCCAGAGCAGCCCTCCCGCTGTGGTCTGGAGCACAGCCTGGCTCTCTCTGACCTCGATTTCCCTAGCGGGTAAAGTGTGAGGTCGCATGGCCCAGTCCCTGGACTGATTTCACTGAGCTCCAGCTTCCTCCCCGAACATCCCTTCTGTGCTTCCTGACACCCCTCAGGCCTGGCCCTTTTCCCCACTTCCTGTCGAGCGCTCCTGTCTAGAGACAGAGTGGAAGAGCAGAGAGCTGCCCTGTGCAACTGTGACCCTGCCCCCTAGAGCCCGCTCTGGGTGGCTGGGGAACTAGAGGTGGGGAAAATTATCCTGTGGAGGGCGTGGTGGGGAGCCGGCTGTTATTTGCTGCACAGAGATTTGCTAGGCTACCTTTCCTCTCTGATTAGGGGAGCCCCAGGCCCTGCCCTCTACTTTGGGGTCTCCCCCACCCCAGAACTTTGGTTTTGACATGGCTGAGGATCAGTGCTGGGCTCCGTCCCAAGCTGGAAGAGCTGTTGGTGGCAAGTGTGTGAACTCTACTATCTTCAGCCCTGCCTCTTTATTCTCAAGGTCCTTGGGTTGTGAAGCAAGGCCTGGGACCTTGACGGGCGAGATTAGCACCGGAGGGGGTGGCTCCCGCCCGCTTTCTGTGGTAGAAGGGAGCGTGCTTCCTTTACCCCGTGTCGGAGCTGTACTGCAGCCTGTAATTCCATCTTGGAGACCCTCACATGGACAGCGCCTGGACAGGGCCTGCCACAGAAGCAGCCCTGGGCTGATGAAGAGCTGGGAGTCAGTGACTTCACTTGCACTCTTCACTTTCATGCATTGGAGAAGGAAATGGCAACCCACCCCAGTGTTCTTGCCTTGAGAATCCCAGGGACAGGGGAGCCTGGTGGGCTGCCCGTCATGGGGTCGCACAGAGTCGGACACGACTGAAGCGACTTAGCAGCAGCAGGCCTGCGTTTGAATACAAGTTCTGCCTCTCAATTTGCTGTGTGTGCTTTGGCAGGTTACTCAGCCCCTCTGGCATCAGCTGCCTCTTCTTAAAATGCGATAACCCTGCTTACCTTTAGGTGTTGCTGTGAAGTGAATTGGGCTGACCTGTATAAACATAATACGGGCCTATTGTGTAAAGGCAGATAGGCCTCCTATTTGGATCTCCTGTGTGTGATCTCCTTTTATGCACGCACACCCAGCTGCTTAGCATTCACCCATTTATTCCCCAGGCTCCCGTGTTCTCCTCTTCACCTAGAGCCTCAGTCAGGCTTTCCTTTTGTCTCTCCAGACCTTCAGTCCTCTTTATTCCTGCTGCCAGGGTCCTCCTCCAAGACCTTCTCTGAACCAGCTATCACCTTGGAAATGAACTGGCCAATCAAATTCCCATCAGTTTGTGAATAACTGATAATATCTTAGAGTTTAGCTCTCCCATGGGTGTTTGTATTTTAAAAGATTTTTTTAAAACTCTGCTTTCCCCAACTTTGAGTCTGACACATAGTAGATTCTCAGTAAAAGTTGGTTGATTAGATAAGTGAAAGGACCTGAATGATGTTCTAATGGATTTTGAGTTGTGTGCTCATGCATCCAGCCTCTCTACAAACATTTATTTTGTGTGCCAGACATTGGGGATGTATTAGTGGATAAAACAGCCACAGTGCTACCCCCACCCCCCACCCCCCGCCATGGAGCTTTTGGTGTAGTGGGGATAATCAGATAATAAGCAAACAAGTACCTTTCTATTTATGAATTGTGATCAATTTCTTGAAAGAAATATTATTTTAGATTCTGTGATATGGTATAACCGGAGATCCTAATTAAACTGAGGAGATCCTGCTCCCACTTAGGGGTAAGAATTTGGAAGACATTTCAGAAGAGCTGAACAGTCTGATGAGGAGTCAGGGCCAGACAGGAAAAATGTCTAAGCTTGCAGGCCTTCCTTGGCTGTGTGACTGTTCATCACAGGCCAAGGCCAAGGTCTGCATGGTGCCTGCGTGAGCCTGCATGGTGCCCCTGCCTGCACGGAGCCTTCCCAGTTTACACCTCAGCTGAAGGCTGCAGGACTCTGGGGGTTAATACACAAACTGCTGGTGCCACTTGTTACTGTTACCCAGAGACGGTGCCGCCGACTCCCCACGTCTCCCGGCTGCACATCCTGCCCTGGCCCGCCCGTGACCTGCCCAGCAGATGTCCTTGATGCTTCAGGGAAAGAACTAGTCGTCCTCTACCCCACCCCCCGGTTTTTTTTTAAGCGCTTGTCTGTCTGACATTGGATGCCTGGCTTTGATTGCTGGCCCAGATAGCCAGATTCTATTCAGAGATCAAACCTCTTCTTCCAAGCAAAATGCAGATATTTTAGACAACAGACCCTTCCTTGCAAACCCATGCTCTCTTCACAGCCATCTTAGTGTTTAACAGGGACCATGGGCAGAGTTATCTCTCCCAGCCACCAGGGTCAAGCTGGCGGCCACCTTTGTACACACTTTTCCTTTTTTCTGCTCACCGGTCACGGCCTGTGGCCACATTTCCTCCACCAGGAGATCTGGGATCTTCTCTATCCTGGCTTGTGCTACTTGTGGGCTGCTTTATGACAGCACCACCCACGTTGTTGACCAGCTCCCTTCCTTAAGCCTTTGCTGGTCCTAATGCCTGAGGGGATAAGAGCTTGGTACTTGAGAGCCAGGTCTGAGTTCCAGCCCTGTCTTGACCACTCACTTACCCCTTACCTTTAGACGTGGTAAGACAGGGTGGCCATATAATTTATCGTCTCAACTGGAAGACTTCTGAGAGAGAATTGAGTGGGGAAGACGAGTGTAAACCAGACTGTCACGGGAGGTGGGGAACCTGTTCAGCCTTGATTATCCACACAAGGGGCAGCAGCTCTCCAGGATCGGTTGTACTGGGGGCAGGGGCTGGTCTGGTCTAGGCTAGTTCATGGGCAGTTCTCAGTTCCCTGTTGAGCAGAGTGAGACCAGGCCCCTGGTGCAAAGGGACCTGGGGCAGAGAGCGGCAGGTGGAGCTTCTGGCTGATCTGACTCTGCTTTGGGAGCCAGCCTATGAGGCAGCATCTGGAGGAACTCCCCTAGCACCTCTTTCTGCTGAAAGGGGAGGAAATCAGAGGGAGTGAGCAGAAGGACCCGGGCTGAGTTAATGGACGTGTGGTGGAGGTGGATTAAGGGAGACTCATGCTGCCGAGAAGGCCCAGAGGCCTAGAGCCGAGAAGCTGGATGACTGCAGGCCCAGCAATGGGCCACTTCAGACAAGAAAAGCCTGTGACCTTTTCCACTTCCAGAGGGCAGCTGAAAGCCAGGTTGGAGGTCCAAAGCTGCCCTGGCCCGCCCTTTAATGCACCGAGGCTCCTTGAGTGTCCTGTCCTGTGGACTGACATCCCCAGGGCTGAGGGCAGGCTGGAGATGGGCCCTGGTCTGGACTTCAACCTGCCTAGCCTCTGGGGGCTGTACCCAAGGCTCAGAGCTCACTTGGACCCCTGGATCCCTAGGTGGGGCTGATTGAGCCTGATCTTGGGGAGTTACCAATGGTAGAAGCTGACACGCAAGAGTGTGGGGGCCAGATGTTGGGGAGGGGGCAATAGGGTCAACAACGGTTCGGTCACTCCTCCAGGCAGTCCCACCTGCTTTCTCTTAGTCAGGTGGCATTTTAGATCCGAAGAGCCACCTTTGAGAACTCTCAGAGATGAGGACACATGAGGAAATAAACCTAGGAGGATGAAACTTTGCTTATTCCTGCTCCTCCATAGGGCAAGCCCTCCTGCTTTGGCCATTTCTGAACGCATGGTGTTTGTTCCCATCTCTGTCTTATCACTGGCTGTACCACCTGCCTAAAATGCCTGCCCCCTTTCTGTGCACCCTTCAAGGCCCAACTTCAGGTCTGTCTCTCTGGGAAAACCTTTGTGCCTTTTCCAATCCAACAACACCTTTTCATCTCAGAGTTCCTCCTGTAATGTGTGCCCAAAGGACACCCCATCCCAACCCACGGCCTGTGTAGTCCCTCACCATTCTGCATGAAGCTCAGTCTCTTCTACTTGGCAGGAGCCTGCAGGGCCAACGTCACTTCCTCCCCATCGCACAGTGGTGAGCAGCGACCAGACCCAGTGCTGGGTGCAGGTATGCAGGAAGCCTCAGCATCAGAGGGACCACTGGCAGAGCTGTGGGCTGTCCTCAAGTGGAGGTGGGGTGCTTCATGCAACCTGGGCCCCACAGCCTGGAGGAGCCAGACTGTGGTTTAATCTGTTTGGCATTTGTCACTCAACCCAGCTGGCTGGCTTGTGAGGGTAGATAGCAAACACCAGCCCATCCCTCCCCACTGAAAACAGGAGTGAACGCACACTCCCCGGTTCTCCAGAGGGAGAACCAAGGCTTGCATTGCCCACCATTGTGGTGACAGTGACATCAAGCTGGCTAGCTGCTCTGGCCTTGAGATGGTCAGGTCACAGGGCCAGAGAGCAGCCTTGGAAAGTGATGCTCTGGTTTTTAGATTTTAGGGCTTCTTGGCACAATTCAAGGAAATTAGATTACCCCATAGAGGACAAATATATGCACAGTCTCATGATTGTCCTGTTTCTTTCCTGGCATTTATTGGCTGTCTCTTATTCACTGCTGTGATTTCTTTCCAAAAAACAATTAGATGTATTCCAAAATTCTAAGTAGGACCCCAAATGTCAAAGCATAGGGCTGTGCCATGTGCCAAGCCATGAGCCTGGGTCTGTGGTCATTTACTAGGCCATTCTTATGATGTCCATCAGGGGTAGAGCCAGAGTGCAAAGGAGCTCCTGGTGTGAGCTCAGTGTGTTCACTGGAGGAGTCCCCAGTGGCAGAGCTGTTCTTAGCAGGGCCCCCAAAGCACTTTCTAGCTTGAGTTCTTTTGGGCTACCTGGAGCTCAGACCAGTATCTTGATCTCTACAATCCCCTCCTCTCATGAGAATGGTCACCTTTACAGCTTGCCTCAAGTTTCTAAATATACCAGGCAGGCTAGGACTCTTGGCCTGACCCATCTGGACACAGTCTTGTCTCTAGGCCTCATCGTATAGCAAGAGATGGTGGTGGTGGGCATCTCCATTGGATGGGCCAGCCAAAGCGCTGATTTTGTTCTGTCCATCTCTACTGCTGGTCCTTCTAGGAATGCCCCCAGAGTAGCCTTGCTTTCAGCACTCACACACCCCAGACTAATTAGAGGACCATTGTGGATTGCTTTTGGACCAGGGGGAGAAAAGCACATTCCAGAGGACACATGCCACACTTGATATCAAAGTCTCTCTGGTGGAAGGTTACCTCGGGTAGGTTTCTGTTGCAGAGTTGAAGACATTTCACTCTGCAGTGTTGTTAAAAAGCTTCAAAAAATCCTCCTGTGGTATGTTTCTAATTTAAGATTAAAAAAATATTTCTATTGTGCCATATATAGAGTAACCTAAAACCCAATAAAAGCTCCGAATTAGGGGCAGACAGAATGGTTTGAATTAAGCTCAGGTAGAGGCAAGGACACTGTATCTGTCGGCTGGGGCTGCTGACTCTCGGGCCAAAATGCAGGTTCAAACTGGGAGACTGGGCCTGCCAATTCTGGAGAGGAATCACCTCTTCTGCCAGATTCCAGTGCTCTGGCCAGTAGCCCAGAGGGCTCTGATTCTATCGTCATCTGCCTCCAGTCCAGGAAGGGCCTGACTATTGCTTGTCACATCATCTTGGTTGTTTAGCAGGTTTCTCATTGAGGCTTAGTTTATTTGATTCATTGGTTATTTATTTATTATGTTTTTTTTTTTCCTAGAGATACCGTCCAGGTTTTACCTATCACCTCCCTTTGAGAAGCCTGTGTCTGTTCCTCTATTTATACAGTGACTGTGCTTTTTTCCTGAGCAGAGGCTAGATTTCCTTGTCTTGGTGTCCAGGGTTCTGTTCAGAGTCTGGAAAGCTGCACATGCTCAGCAAGTGCATAGAGAATTAATAATGTTGAGTGAACCAGTGAGTGAGAAGCCTGATTTTTGTTATTATAAACAATTCCACATGAAACATCTTTACATCTATATATCATATAGAGGGATTTTAATCATATTCTTCCTGTCCCCGGTCACTTCTCACATCACGTTCTCCAGTTGCTCTGTTTGTGCCACGTGACCTAACCTTAAACACCCGCCCCATCCCAACCCCCCTGGGGCCAGTTTATAGCTGATTGGATAAGGAAGGTCACTTGACTCCAGAGGACTCAAATCATAGACTAGATTAAATCATCAGATCCTCTCTTGAGATTTGAACTAAGATACAGAGAAAGGTATAACCACGGACTCAAGAGCCGAGGCTAGATTCTGTGTGGCCATTATGGGGCCATGTGCCTGCAAGTGAGTGAGCAGAAAAAGCCGACACAGACAACTCTCGCTGCCCCCAGCAATATAGCAGATATGACTTTAGTTCCTTTGAGGGCTGCTTATACTTTCTACCTACAGATGCTGGGAGATGTCCCTGAATCCTTTCCCAAATCAAAACAAGAGTCCTTTCTCTTTGTACCATTTCCCACGATATAGGCATCCTCCTCCCACTGTGCAGTCTCCCAGTGGGTGGGGTGATGCTGGGAGTTCTGACCTTCTCATGGGGCCAGAGCAGGTCCAGTGTGAGCCGGGGGAGGGGGAGGTTGGAAGTGATCTCCCCTACTCCTGTCCTGCTCCACCCCACCCAACTTTACAGATCAACAAGGGTGTCATTGTCCATTTCTCTCTGCTTGTCCCTGGGGCAAAGAAAGGTCTCCAATCCATGTACCCAGCCCATGCCAGAATGTGTCAGTGACGGTTCTCCTCTGCCTCTAGGCACCTCACTGCCATGCACATGGCCTCCAGCTTAGACCACTCCCCATGACCATGCCCACAGAATGGGAGTGATATTTGAAGTGACGCAGGACACACAGACCTAGGTCCCTGGGTTCCAAAGTCCTCTAGCTTGGTGGCTTCAGGCCAGGTGAGTCCCCTAATCTTGAGGGTCCTCCCTGTGAGGTAGGCATCTTGGAACCTGACTCACAGCCCCTTGTGCCATTTAAAAGAGACAGGAGGTAGGCAACGTGGCCAGCACCTTACGGGCCCTGCTACCCACCCTGCTTTCCCCTTCCACTCCAAAGGATGCATGTGCGACTCTGCCCTTCAGTGCATCCTTGTACCCTTCTCCCGGCCAGCCAGTGCTGTTCTGGTGCTCTCTCACTGGACCCCTGCTTTGGTCTTGGCCTTCTTGTGGCTGGGCCCAAAGAAGGTGGGAATAGGGGGAGACAAGCGGATGGGAACTAGATGCAGGAGGCTGGATGGGTCCGCCTTTTTGGGATGATGGGGACTCGGAAGCGATCCTTCTGTTTTACCGAAGTGCAAGGAACAGGGGAGTGGAGGATTTGAATGAAGCTTGGTCGCTGGAGGAGAGGCTCGGCTGACAGCTGCAGGCTGGAGGCCAGGGGAAAGAGGAGGGATCAGGAGCCACTGGTAAGTGGGTCCCTGGTGCCATCAGGCTGGTCTCCACTTCAGCCCACGTGCTCCAGGCTCAGAGACCCAGCACAGGGAAAGGCCGGGCCTTGGGTCATGCTGCTACTCCAGGTACCATTTGGGGCTTCCTTCCTCACAGGCTGAAGGGTGGCCAGGCCTTCATGCTTTCACAGTAGGCTGAGTGGCCGGGTGCTCCCCTGGGGCCATCTCCCTTGGCTGGGGCCTCATGGGCACCCTTGCATCTCCTGCTCAGCCCCAGCGGCGTCCTGGGTTCCAGAGCCTCCTTGTCTCCTCATCTCCTTACAAAAGTCTCCCGTTATTGGTGTCTCCCAGCCTCTGGGAAACTGCTCCAGCCTCCCCGCTTGCTGAGAGAGGATCAGCAATGCTCCTCATTTCAGAGTCCCCTTACATGATCATTAAAGATGTTCTGTTGGTTACACTGGCTGGAATATCCAAACAAGAGATCGTTAAGGTACAGCCACTCTTCCTACAGATGCTAACACAATATTGGCAGGGGGATTTTTACAGAAATTCATGCCTGTGCCCGGCACTTTGTTTGTGAACGAACACTGAACCATCTCTAGACTATAATGTTTGGGTAACAAAAGATGTATTACTATGTCTCTGGTCAATAAATTGCTAGAAAGAAGGAGTGGTCCTCTTGGCCAGGAGCCTGTGTAAGACTTAATTATTTAAAATGTGACGTCCTACTCCTTGCAGAGGAGGAGTGGGGCGGAGTCCCCCGTGGTGGGAGAGGGACAGTCCAGGCGCTCCCGGACCCTATAGGAGTGAGTCCTACTCTGGCCTCTAGCAGATGGCCTTCCCAACCGCCCAGGGCCGTGACCCTCCTGGGTGCTGCTGGGCACCATGGTGATAGCAGCCAGTCAGGAAGGCGTGGTGATTCTTCCATTATACAGAGGGGTCAGCTGCAGGAAACGAAGCGCCAGGGAATAACCAAGCCAGAGTCTGGTTAGAGCCTTGCCCACATTTGTTGGAAAAGTGTTTCAGAGCTGGAGACAGTGTGCTAGGGTAGAAGATCCTGCAGCGGGGCCCCGGGGGGCAGGGCTTGACAGGGCTGCGGGCATTTGTGTATGTAGGGCCAGGGGTCACTTAGCACCATGTGGAGGTGGTGAGCCGGGCGGTGAGAAATCTCAAGGTGGACGGAGTCTCACGTTACATCTTCCTCTGTACACTTCCCCATGAGACACAGCCCAGCCCTCAGGGCTCTGACCTCACGTCCATCTCTCTGGGGCTCCTTCTGGAACCTCTGAGGGCAGGACAGCCCCCGCTCCCACTAGATGGCACTGTTGCAGGTCGTTTCCACCCAGGAGTCCTTCAGGGTGCCTGTATGAGCGTGGGCTCCAGTGAAGACCTGAGCTGGGGGGCGTGTATGTGTGTGTGTGTGTGTGTGTGTGTGTTGGGCATCCCTGGCTTGGGTCTTCCAGTACTCCCAAGCCTCTTCTTTATGCCTCTGCTTCTCTGGAATGTTCCTTAGAATAGAAGTTATTACTTCTGATACATTTTTCAGGATTCCTGTGGGCCCGGGATGCGGGAACCTGACCTTAGGGAGTTCTAGGGTGACGAGGTCAGGTCCATTTCTCCTCAGGCCCACCCATCTGTGGTGAGCTGGTGAGTTCTCCTGAAATCCATGTCCAGTGACAATGCAGAGCCCCGATAGGCCCTGGGTGGACAGTACTGGGGGTTTGGATTGGGATAAACTTTCAGAGGCTTGAATGTTTCTAATGCAAATAAATGTTATCTTGTATATTAATAATATTTATTAATGCTAATGGTTGGTAGTAGGTATTGGAGTGTTATGTTGAGAAGGCTTCTGGGGCTGGATCTGCTTCAGGAGGAAAGAAGGCAGTTTTAGGTCAATGATGCCTGCAGAGGCTTGGGGCATGAGTAGCACTCATGACATATTTTTTCTTGATGTAAGTGGCCACTTTTCTATGAAGATGCAGCTGTATGTCAATGAATCCTACATGTTTAGGACTTTAGAAATTATCCAACTCATTTTTTACATAGATGGGGAAGCTGAGGCATCCACAGACATGATGAGTCGCCCATAGACGCATGGCTAGTGCAGAAAGAATGTGGGTCTTTGACCACCAGAGCCAGTGTCTTGCTGGTCACACCCTGCCTTTCCAGTTGATCCAGTTCTGTGTTCAAACAAAGTCCCCAATACCACATCAGCTTCTTTTGTCTGGTGTTCTGGGGTTTTTAGACCTCATTGCCAAGAGAAAGCTCCAGGTTAGATCTCCTTTTCATGTCTTTGTTGTATTCCAGGTAGATTGTGGCCACGGCAGATTGTAGAGCTAACTGTGGGGGAAAATCTTAAGAGAGAAGGATTCCACATTTGACTTTCTTCACTTAGGATGACCATCTCTGGGTCCATCTGTGTTGCTGCAAATGGCATTATTTCATTTTTTATGGCTGCATAACATTCCCATATATATTTATGTAGTATATACCACATCTTTAGCCATTCATCTGTTGATGTATTGGGCTTCCCAGGTGGCTCAGTGGTAAAGAATCCACCTGCCAATGCAGGAGATGCTGGAGATACTGGTTCAGTCCCTGGGTTGGGAAGATCCCCTAGAGGAGGAAATGGAAACCCATTCCAGTATTCTTGCTTGGGAAATCCCATGGACAGAAGAGCCTGGGGGGGCTATAGTCCATGGAGTTTCAAAGAGTCAGATATGACTGAGTGACTGAGTACTCACTGTTGATGTACACTTAGGTTGCTTCCATATCTTGCTGCTGCTGCTGCTGCTACGTCGCTTCAGTCGTGTCCGACTCTGTGCGACCCCGTAGACGGCAGCCTGCCAGGCTCCCCCATGCCTGGGATTCTCCAGGCAAGAACACTGGAGTGGGTTGCCATTTCCTTCTCCAATGCATGAAAGTGAAAAGTGAAAGTGAAGTCGCTCAGTCCTGTCCGACACTTAGCGACCCCATGGACTGCAGCCCACCAGGCTCCTCCATCCATGGGATTTTCCAGGCAAGAGTACTGGAGTGGGGTGCCATTGTATTCTCCATATCTTGACTGATGTAAATAGTAGTGCTATGAACACTGGGGTGCATGCATCTTTTCAAATTAGAGTTATCATCTTTTCCAGACATATACCCAGCAGTAAGATTGCTAGATCATATGGTAACTCTATTTTTAGTTTCTTAAGGACCTCCATACTGTTTTCCATAGTGGCTGCACCAGCTTATATTCCTACCAACAGTGCAGGAGTGATCCTTTTTCCTCCACATCCTCTCCAGCATTTATTATTTGTAGACTTTTTAATGATGGCTATTCTGACAGTGTGAAGTGATGCTTCATGGTAGTTTTGATTTGCATTTCTCTAATAAGTAGTGATGTTAAGCATCTTTTCACATGCCTGTTGGCCATCTGTATGTCTCTTTTGAAGAAATGTCTATTTAGGTCTTCTGTCCATTTTTTGATTGAGTTTTTTTTATATTGAATTGTACAAGATAATTGTATATTTTGGAAATTAAGCCCTTGTTGGTTGCATCATTTGCAATTGTTTTCTCCCATGATGTAGGTTGTCTTTTTGTTTTGTTAATTATACCTGCGTTATATATGTATATCCACCCCCCGTTGACATCTCTGGAGAACCCTGATTATACAGTCCATCAAGGGTGATGGAGGTCTCGTCTCCAGCTTGGGTACCATGCATGGATTGTCTTGCTTTTATGGAAGATTCTACCTTGGGCATCATTTTCTAAAACACATGTATACATGTAACACATACACAGGACACCCCCGACCCCACCAGGGTAAATTTAAAGCCCTAATTCACTGCAGGACACCTATGATGAGTCCAGACAATATATACAATTGGAAATGGGTGCCCCAAGCTGGCCCTCCCTCACACTAATTTACAGATGGCAACCTCCTTGAGGGCAGGCAGGTGGTTTATTAATCTCCCTGCCACTTACCGAGTGTACATTCTTAGACATGTGATTTGACCTCTCTGGCCTCAACTTCTTCTGGAAAATGGGAATAATTATAGTACCTGTCTCAAAGGATTATTGGGAGAGTTCAACAAGATAGAGTACCTAGCAGAGCCTGATTGCTTCCAATAGGACAGTCTCAATATAAGTGACCCTTGAACAACTTGGGAGGCAGGGGCGCTGAACATCCATGCAGTCAGAAATGTAGGTATAATAAAACAAAGAGAACCATCACAGCGACTAACTGGCTTCTCTCCATCCTGGTCATTGGAAGTCTTAGGGAACCTCTTCTTTGTGAGGGGACTCCCTCTACAAACAAAAAGCCAGCAAATGAAACAATATATTGACCCTCCACTGCTCAGGGAAGAGCTAGGCTGTAACCAGGTGTCAGGAGGAAGAGCCCCTCCCAGGAGCAGGCATGCTGTAGAGTCCCTGGACTACAAAGGGTCAAAAGCACATGAGATTTCTAGCCCTGGGATGTCCTTTTTCCAGAATATTCATCAGGCTTTCCTATTGATGGCTGTGAGTCTGCTAAGATTTCCTGATGGGCACTGCCCTTCTGGCTCTGGAATGCTCTTGTGAGGACCGACTGGAGCTTCTACAGGAATGTGACCAGAGCCCTCTCAGCAGGAGCAGATGGCCTAAATAGTGGGAAGAATTTGGGGTGTGGTGTTGGCTCTAGAGAATGGAGATGTCTACAGCCCTTGCCTGCACAGCCAAGCCCAGTGTCTTTGGTTCTCTGAGCCCAGTGAAGACTGGACAGGCCACACAGATGCCATACCTTTGATCAAAGGCTCAACTGGGTCCCATCTGGTGGAGACCAGCACAGCCTTCTAGTCTTCTGTCCCAGGGGGAGATCTACCCCCATAAGCTCAGCTCTTGAGAGTTGGGTGTGGGAGCATGGGGGACCCTGAGAGCATAGAAGGGAGGCACCTCGTGGCCTCCTGGGGATTCAGGGAAGGACATTTGAGAGGAAGACAAAGAGACAGTTGTGGTCAGGTGAAGTTGTACATGTCTGAGTGTCTGCATCAGTGTCCTTTGCAAAGGCCCTGAAGCGGGAAAGAGCATGGCCCCGTGAGAGCCCTGTGAGTGGCTCAATGTGGTGGGCTCCTGGAGTTGTGGAGAAGAGAGGCAGAGGGAGGCAGGACAGAGAGCAGCCTCTGAGGTGTGCAGGGCACAAGCCAATGGGATTTAGACCCCATTTATGGGCAGTGGTACTGGCAGCTGTAAGTTTTCGAGAGGGCATAGTGTGGAGTGAACGGGGTGATGCTGGGGGCCAGCAGCCATGAGGCAACTGCGGTGGTCACTGAGAAGAGGACTGTGGCCACAGAGGCCTGCTTGAGGGGACAGAGCTGGATGCCATGGACGGGGTACACTGGTGACCGATGGAGCGTGTGCAGTGTGATAAGCAGTCAGGGCTGCTGGAGGCTGGGCCTCTAGCTTGGGGCCCAGTTAAGGGATGATAGTGTTTTCTTGGCAGGGCCACTGACTTTTCAAGGGTGTTAGGCTCCTTTTCCCGGGGGCACCCGTCCTGCTCCCCCGAGTCTTCTTACTTTCACGGCTCATCTCATGAACACGAGCTTGACTGGGGTTGCAGTGTGCCGTTGTCAGCTCCTTGGCATAGAGCCCCAAAGTTGGTCTGGGCTTGGGGTCCTGATTCAGGGGTGGGTGATTTGGAATGTAGCACTGGGCAAGTTCAGTTGCCATGCCACAGCTCTGCCAGGGCACTTGGGTCACACAAAGGCTGCCCTTCCATGGCACTCAGAGCCCTTTCTTGCCCCCTGGCTCTGGCACCCCAAGAGCTGTTGCATCTTCTAGGAGGATGCTGGGTTCCTGGTGACTAGGCTGTTCTCAGAGATTTTTTTCTGAATTGTTACCTGGTGGTTGGAAAGTCTTGGGTTTGGGGATTGCATGTCAGCAAAATTTACATGAAGCGCCTACTATGTGCCTGTCACTATGCTGGGTTCTGGAGCTGGGGGAGCAGGGGAAGCTTCAACGAGTTTAGAGTGAGCAGGGAGAACAGCTCTCATCAAGGACATGTTAGGAGACCTACAGGTGGCACCCAATTATTAGACACTGGTTTGGTTGGAAGCTTAGGGAAGGTACAGGGTAGTGTGGACTAGAGGGTTAAGGATGCCTCAGGTAGGAGGGGCACCTTGAGGTAAGTCTTGTCCAATGCTCATATGAAGGAAAGGAAGAGGGGGTGTTGTCCATGATGGGGGAGGGGCAGGAGACAAGGATTGGGCCAGGAGTGGTGGGTAGGGAGAGATAGGCTTTTGGAGTGAGTATATATATACAAACTGCCAAAATCAGGTATTGTTTCTTTATATATTCTCCTAAGTCAGCGTGCATGCTAAGTCGCTACAGTTGTGTCCAACTCTTTGCGACCCCATGGACTGTAGCCCACCAGGCTCCTCTGTCCATGGGATCCTCCAAGCAAGAATACTGGAGTGGGTTGCCATTTCCTTCTCTGGGGGATCTTCACGACCGAGGGATTGAACCCATGTCTCCTGCATCTCCTACATTGGCAGGCAGGTTCTTTACCACTAGCGCCACCTGGGAAGCCGTTCTGAAGTCTACAAATTATACATTTCTGGTTCTAAAGGAATAGGGGTCGGGGGGGTACACTTTTCATTTGAATCACAAGTTGAGGTAGGCGACTTTGGATCCCCAGGGGTAGCTCTTTTTGTGAGCGTAGCTGGGGCATAGCTCTTCCCTAGAGATGAGAGCGGGGATGAAGGATGTGAAGGACTCCCAGGTCCACTGGGAGAGCTGCCTCTGCCAGCACATCTCCATCTGGGCTCGGTAACCTGACACTCTCCCCAAGGCCTCTCAGCCTGGGCCAGGCCTGGAGCAAACCCCCTGTCACCAAGGCAACCTTCCAGGATCTGGGTATGGTTAGGGACACCCACGGGGACCTCAGAGAGGGCTGAAGTCATTGGATGGCCAGTCATGAAGACAGACAGCAGGAAACCTCTCTCCAGCCCCGAGTCCACAAGTGGAAAGTGTACTGCCTAGATGGTTGTGGATGGCAGTTGTGTCATGAAGCAAGAGCGGGGCTGACACCTGGGGAGAGGCAAGGGGCTTGCTTAGCCCAGAGGAGTGGCAGGTGGGAGGAGAACAGGAGGGTCCCCGGTCACTTCTGAGATGTGACCCACCCTCTGCTGTTTTCCTGAGGCCCGTCTCAGCTCCCGCCCAGCATGAGGGTCTGTAGCCAAGGCCTGTGCAGCCAGGTCTGCCCAGAGCTGGGCTCACGGGGCCTCAGAGGAAACCTGCTTCAGGAAGCAGGCCAGAGGGAGGCTGTGGCTTATCCAACTTGCCTCTTAGGTAACTTGATTCCTGGACATGAGACTTTTTTCCATTTGTCAAATTGGTTTTCTCCTCTGGTTCCAGGGTGAAGATAAGCCTGGCCCAGCTGTCAGCAGGGCACCAGGCTGCCCTTCTCCCTTGAATGGCTGCTTCCACCTCCCTCTGGTCTCTGGAGTCCTGGGTCTCACCTGTGGGCTCCCTCTTCCTCACTCTGGCTGGAGTCATCTTCCTAAAGTAAACACACACTGGGAAGCGGGAGCTCCTTAACACTGCAGCTGGAGACCTGGCCCTGTCTACAGCTCGTGTCTCACCACCTCTGAACTTTTGCTCAACCCATCTTATTGGCCTAGAAACTTCCCCTCACCCTTCTCTCTCCTCCTCCAGGAAGCTGTCCCTGATCTCTCCTCTGTGCTTCCCCAAGCATAAGGACGCACACTGCCTTGATCAGGTGGTACTGGGGTTACCTGTCTGTTGTCTCCGTTCAGAGTGAGCACCTTAAGAATGGGGGCTTAGGAGGGGTTTTCTGAACCAGACCCATCATGACTGGGACCAAGGATGGTCAGGGGAAGCCCTCTGCAGCAGGGGATCGCTGAGCGATCTGAGGAGAGGAATGTTGTCCATCTCCGCCCTTGCCTCTCCTGGGACCCCTGGGCAGACCAGGCGACTGAAGGGCCAATAGACTCAAAACACCTGCTAGCGTGGTAAGGCAGATGGCAATGCCACTGGGCTTCCACATGGGGCACGTACCGTGTGCCAGCCCTGGTTTCCATCTCTAAGATGAGAGCGCCGTGAGGTAGGTAGTATAAAAACATCCCTCCAAAGAAGAAACTGAGATTCAGAGAGCTTAAGTGACTTTCCACAGTCCTGGGAACCTTTGGAGCAGAGGTTAGAATTCATATCAGGCTTGTCTCAGAGTCCATTTCTTTCTGAGCTCCTCCCAGGGCTTTGCAAGTCTGGTCGGTGGGAGCAAGCTCCCTCCAGAAAGGTCCATTCCAGCCTGAAGAGCATGTACTGTTTGTGTCTTACCCAGCGTTCCATCAGGGTCCCTGGCACGAGCATCTGACAAGTCATGTAAACTCTAATGGACGTGAGCCCTGACGTCAGGGCCGGCGCCTCTTCTGTTAGTGTTTGCTAATTGGTATTATCTCAGCCGTTGCTTTAGAAATCGACTTTGATGAAAAAAAAATTTAATTACATAATGAATTACTCTCTGAGGAGCAGGCTGTTGTGTCATGGCTCAGCCACATGTGGGGCAGGGAGGAGGCTGAAGGGGAGTGTTTGGGATGAGTTGACATGCGTTCCCTGCAGTGTGTGCCTCTGCATTTTTCCGTGGTGACTGCAGGATGGGTTTGGGGACTTGACTGGCCTGCAGGGATAACACACAAGCGTATGGGCCACAGGAAAACATCTGCATTGTTTTGTTCCGAATGGACCAGAGAAAGTGGAGTGTGCAAGAAGCCTTGTTTTGAAACGTGTTTTCAAAATAAAGGGTTCCATAACAACCATGATTGCAGAAACAACTGCTGATGGGAATACCTTCCTGGAAAGCAGAGGCCTCTGTGAGAGTCAGGATTTAAAAGGCCAGGCCATGTTACAAAACAGGTTTGCAACCTAATGAATCTTAGCATTGCTCTTAGCGTTTTATACACACACACCCACCCACACACACAGAAACACTCGCATATGTGGGTGCCTCCCTCAGGCTGTAGACTTTGTTGTTAGTCTCTCATGCTCTGCCCAGGACCAGAAACCTTAGGTTCAAGGTCTGGGGCAACAAAGAACATTCAACTTCCAAGGTGAACTCCCCTTACTCCACCATCCCCAAGTCCCTGGTCCAATCAGAGTGGCTGGAGGTAGCTCATTTTGCATTGGTTGCCTAGAGTTGAACTATATGTTCCTGCCCTCTGGCTGCATGTTTGGACCAGAGTCTGAGGCTCAGCTAAATACAGCCTCTCATAGGCTACCAAATGGTGTGTGGGATGGTCTTCTGCAGAATACTACCAGTAGAGATTCAGGATTTGGCCACTGAGCCCAATCAGATCTTCTTCTGTGTGGGTATCAAAGAGGAAGGATAGACTCCAGCAGGCAGGCAGAGAAAAGGGAGTCAAGAGAGTCTTGGAAGCCCTGGGACAGCAGGATAGCAGGGACTATTGAGAGGATGGTTGGCTGGTAACAGTAGAAGACAGGAGATAACCGAGTCAGAGAATGTCAGATCCCTGGAGAAACATTGGCCTCCTGAAGGTAGCTCCTGCTCCTCACAGCTGAGCACTTGCGTGTCTGCAGGTAGCCTCACTCAAACACACATCCCTGGAGGTTCCTTTAACTTGTTTTTCTTCTTGCTCACTAGTGGAGCCCAGCCATACAAGGGCCCACCTGCATTCTCGCTGGTGGAGATGGTTTTGTTGGGCACCACAGATGAGCAGAGAGAGAAGATTCTGCCAAGGAGAATCACCAGCCTTGGCATCATCTCCAACTCGCCCTACACTGGGCTTTTGGGTGGGAGAGGATGGCCGAGAGACCCTCTGCTTCTGGTCAGAAAGAAGTGGGTAGGGGGTGCTGTGCTGAGGCTGGGGGACTTTTGGCAACCCCAGGAGACCCGGCTTCCAGACCAGAAGAGTTTGCCACAGAGGTGGAAAGACACGGTTCTGCTTTGGGAAGCTGTTTGGAAGCTGTCTTGTGTGTTTTTCTAATGTCAGTTCAACAGAACTCAAAACTGTTTTCCCTAATGCTTTCCTCCCTTCGCTTTTAAGTATCTCTGTGTGCACGGAGAAAGACAGTGTGTGTGCTTCTGATTCATTTACCCTGAAATCATCACTGTGTCTCCCTTGAGACATCCCATGTTTCAGAAACCTTTGGAGACATTTCAGCCTTTTCACCTCCTATTAAAACCTGCTTGTGCTAAAGCAAATGGGTGGAAAGTTTCAACTAAGACAAGAGACATCCCTCCTTGCCTGGTCCCAGTGAGGCCATGGTCCTCAGCAGAAGATGCGTTCCTGGGAAGCATGGCCTAGGAGATATCAGTGCCTTGTGTGAAGACTGAAGGCTGAAAAGAACAGCACCGGGATGTCACATGAATGATTGTCAAGGGTTGACTTGTATATGGCTTTCTTTAGTTGCAATATGCTGTCTTCTTTCTCTCTAGTCCCAGGTACTGGAGGCTCACACCGTGAATGCTGGCCCTGCACTCTGCCCTTAGCAGAGGCTCCAGGGATACCTGAATGCCCATCCTTCCTGCCTGTGGACAGCGGTGCCTGTTAGGTAAGCTGATGGTGGTGGTGCTTAAAATAACATGGATGTATGTATTTCAGTGCCACTCTCTCAACTATCCCATCCTCTCCTTCCCCTGCTGTATCCACAACTCTGTTCTCTGTGCCTGCCCTGCAAACTTAGGTTCATCAGCACTGTTTTGCTAAATTCCATATATATGCATTAACATACAGTACTTGTTTTTCTCTTTCGGACTTACTAGTAGCATTGAAATATATACATTACCATGTGTAAAATAGATGGCTGGTGGGAAGTTGTTGTATAACACCGGGAGCTCAGCCTCGTGCTCTGTGACAACCTAGAGGGATGGGATGGGAGGGGGTGGGAGGGAGACTCAAGAGGGAGGGGATGTATGTATACACACACACACAAAATGTATGGCTGCATCACACTATTGTATGGCAGAAACCAACAACATTGTGAAGCAGTTATCCTCCAGTTAAAAAAATAGCATGGATGCTGGGAAGTCGGTTGGGGTATAGATAAAATAGGACTAGCTATAGCTGACAGTTATTAAAACTGGGTGATCGGTACACAGGTGTTCATTATATTATTCTTTCTACTTTTATTTTGAAATTTTTCATGACAAAAAGTAAGAAAAAAATTATGGAAAATTATACGCATGTGTATATATGCATATACAATTATATGTGTATATATATGTATGAGAAAGTAATGTTTATGGTAAGGTTTCACTGGATGTGATGTATAGTGAGCAGTGCTCAAGCTGATTTTAAGTGATATGCCAATGATCTTTTAACTTTGAATAATAATGTAATTAAAATTTAATTAATAATAGCAAGTGATATGGGCTGTGATAGTTCAGAGTGTTTCCTTTTAAAATAAAGTTAAGGAGAAAAATCAAGTTGATTTGATGAAAGGAATTAAGAAGATAATGGGAGAAGATGAAACACATGAATATGTCAGACATGATGGAGGTGGAAACTGAATTGCTGAAGTTTTGGAAATATCGTTAAAGCTATGATGGGAGAGGGCTCATGTTTATTACTCTGGGTATATGCTGTTCTATGGAACCCTTTATCTAGAAGATTCAGTGTGAGGGGCATGACATAATGAGGTTTTTGAGACACACACACCATGTTTCAATTCTGACTTGGTCATGTAATGGCTCTGTGACATCTGGCAAATGGCTTTCCTCCTCTGGGCCTTGTCTCCTCATCTGTAGAACTGGGATGTTACTGTATATCTTAAAATGTCCTTGTGAGTGCC
Source organism: Cephalophus harveyi (assembly GCA_006410635.1). Classification (NCBI taxonomy): domain Eukaryota; kingdom Metazoa; phylum Chordata; class Mammalia; order Artiodactyla; family Bovidae; genus Cephalophus; species Cephalophus harveyi. The sequence continues at coordinate 80,073 of SJYT01046999.1, read as the reverse complement.
TGGGATATACCAGCTGCTTAATAAACAGCAGTGGACTTGAGAAAGAGGTAGAAAACACAGGTGGAGCTCAGAGTCCACATCTGAGGTCTGGGTACCATCCTCACAGGTTCAGACCTTCATTCAAAAACAACTTTACTCCTATGTTAGACACAGTTCCATTGGCATGTTTCTAATTTGTTTTGCTGTTTTCCTAGTCTGTGTGTCTACTGAGAAATGGACAGGAGATAGTTGGGGAACCCGTCGATGGACACAGTCAACATGTCATTAGCCACAGGACATATGTGTGACTCCTTGGCTTGTTCTGAAGTTAGCAGTTTAGCAGCTTTGTTGCTTGCAATAGCTTCCCCAAGTCAAGCCAAAATCAACTGCCTCTAATTCACTAATAACAGTTGTTACTGAGGGTTTACTCTGTGCCAGGGACTGTGCTCAGCCCTCCACATTGGTTGTCTGGCTTAACTGCCCTGAAAGCCCTCCAAGGAAGGTGCTGCTGGTCCCCCATCACAGATGAAGAAGCTGAGGCTGCAAGGATGTGGTGACTTCCTGTGGGCACTGAGGCAAGCAGGTGGCTGAGGCAGGATAGAACCAGGTGTGATGACGCCAAAGCCCATGTCCTTTGTCATCAGCCCTCCCTTGGAGAAGTTCTGGGCAATTCTATAAAGCCTCCCTGGCTCCTTAGGAAATGCACACCCCCACCCCCAGTGTATGGACCTTGGCCTGGTGTGGTGGCATGAGGCCCTGGCAGCTCAGCTCGTGGGGATAGCGGCCCGGTAGTGAGGGTGCCAGTCTGTGTGTGCCTGCAGCCTGGTGGAGAGGTTGCTCTCCCCAGCCTGGAGACCTGTTAGACATTTGCACTTAAAAGTACAAGCTCTGCACATCTTCAGAGGAGAATTAATGACAAGCAGGCTTTGAACATTTGCAAATTGTATTTTTAGGTCACAAGGACCTTCCCTTTTTGTGTGCATTTGGGGTAGGGATGGAAAACATATGAACATATGCCTCGGTTTCTGCCACTTGTGCCCGGAATCCCAAAGATAATGCTTGTCTGAGCTTCATGGTAGTCTAACAGATCTTCAAACAATTTTCCATGAATCCAACAGTCCTCTGGAGATACTCATAGGCATTTATCATTTCCAAAAAGAAAAACAGTAGCCCATGATTTGGAAATAGTTAATATCCATTCACTGAATTCACAAAACTTCTAAATGGGACCATCTCCTGTACAGAAAAAAATATTGCCATTTCCAGCAGTCACAATAGAAAATACTCAGCAACTGTGAAATTATGACCACAAGTAAAGGAGTAAATATGCCAACATTTACATGTCCACATGTGTGTGGCCTTTTCAAAAGCACTTCCCCAGAGGGTTCTTCACTTATTCCAGAGATACTATCATTGCTCCATGCTTTGGGATATTTTGCCTTCAGAACAAAATACATGTTCATTCAGTGTCTCTAAGGCAATTCTTTGTTCTTAGGGACAGATGTGACCTTTAGAAAATCCCCAGATCAATTCAAGCTCTGATCAATGGAGTGTGTGTATAAATAATTGAAGATGTTATCAATTGCTGCAGTATTATTGCAAAGGAACTAAACTAATGCAGAAACCTCAGGGACTTGCAACTGTGAATGTAATTTAGCTTATGACTCTGCAGAGGTTTAGCTGATCTGGGCTGGATTTGGCTGATCTTGGCTTGTTCATGTGTGCGTGGTCAGCTGATCTCAGTTGAGTTTCCTCTGATGTCTAGAGAGCAGCCGGATGATGACTAGTCTTTAATGGCCTCATCTGGAATACCTGGGGGCCCCAGCTCTGACTTGTCTTTCACCCTCCATCAGGCTAGCTGGGGCATAGTCTCATGGTGATGGCAGAGGCATAAAGAGAAAGAAACCTCAGTTTGTGAGTCCATTTCAGGCCTGTTCATCATTTCTGCCAACATCCCATTGGCCAAAGCAAGTCATAAGGCAAATGATACGGATGTAAGGAGAAATGAAGACTGTGACTTTTTTTTTGCCATCTATCACGGTGATTAAATTGGAAAGTATTTTTGTTTCAGAGGGAGTTGTGGCCTCAAAATCCTGACAATATTTTTTTTTTCAACTTCCAAGGAGACTTTCTGGGCTTCTCAGGTGGCTCAGTGGTAAAGAATTGGCCTGCCAGTGCAGGAGATGCAGGTTCGATCCCTGGGTCAGGAAGATCCCCTGAAGAAATAAATGGAAATCCACGCCCATATTCTTGCCTGGGAAGTCCCATGGACAGAGGAGCCCGTTGGGCTACAGTCCATGGGGCTGCAAAGAGTCAGACACAACTTAGTGACTAAACAACAGCAACAAAGAGACTTTCTACCTTATTTATTTTTAAATTACTTTTCATGGATTCAAGGTCTGACAGTGATCTTTTAGGTAGTCAGTGAACTGCCCCAGACAAGCATTCCAGACAGTTGCCTGAGGGGACAATTCCAAATGATCTATGACAACATCTTTAGAAGGAAGGGTATAGCCCTGAGGTGACTCCTGGGGAAGACAGTGCCCTTTTGGATGAAGAGATGAGAGTTTCACCTTGGGCTTGTTGGATTGAACTGAATTTGCATTGAAAATCCTAACTTGCAGTCCTCAAATGATAACCCAGCTTCTGGTGTATTAAAACATATTGCTTTTTATTTCTCTCTGCCACAGCCAGGCCCTCAACAGTGAAGACTTCATCTTTCAGTAACTCTTATTTCCTTGTCAATATGAGGTTTCTAGACTGCAGCAGCTAGACCATATCTTTTTCCACTTTGGCTGCCCAGTGGAGCCTGCAAAGAGTGAAATTACATAGGATTCATGATTAATTTGTCACCCATCTCCTGCACCCAGCTACATTTGCTGAGCATCCTTTGTGCTCTGTGTTTGTGCCAGGGTCTGGGCATGCAGAGAGACGCAGGAGGAGGAGGGGAGAGGGAATGTGGATGGAGATAAAAGGCAGAGAGGCCTTTGTGGACCAGTGATGATGAAGTTCCATGAAACTGAGAAGCACATGCAGCCCTCTGCACCTGAGGTTAAACACATACATACACACTCACAGACACACTCACACACATGTGCAGACACACACAAAACAGAATGCCAGTGATATGTAAGAGACAGTCACTGCTTCCAGGAAACTCAGAGACTAGTGGAGGAGATAAATGCACACACTATAAACTCTTGCACTAGTGAGTGACAAAGGACATGAAAGAGGGCTGTAAATTTCCGTGAAAGGTCAAAGGAAGGGCACCTATCCTTGCCTAGGGGGAGGTCTAGGAGGGCTTCTCAATGGAGGTGACATTTAAGTTGAGTCTTTGAGGCCGACCAGGAGTTTACAGGCGGGAGTGTGGGCAGCAGTGTTGGGATATGCAGGGTTGTGAGAAAGCAAGGCTCACTTAGGAAGGGGCAGAACCATGACCAAAAGGCAGGTTGGGATTTTTGTGGGGAGGAGATAAAGAAAGAAGTGACAAGATCAGAAGGGTGGGGGACCATATGTTGGGATAGGAATCCAGTGAGGGATTGTGAGAACTGTCCCAGGCAGGGGAGGGCCACTGGGAATGGAGAGAAGGGAACTGGTGGGAGAGGAACTGGGGAGGTGGTGGGAATTGTTCATGTGTGCGTGGTCAGCTGATCTCAGTTGAGTTTCCTCTGATGTCTAGAGAGCAGCCGGATGATGACTAGTCTTTAATGGCCTCATCTGGAATACCTGGGGGCCCCAGCTCTGACTTGTCTTTCACCCTCCATCAGGCTAGCTGGGGCATAGTCTCATGGTGATGGCAGAGGCATAAAGAGAAAGAAACCTCAGTTTGTGAGTCCATTTCAGGCCTGTTCATCATTTCTGCCAACATCCCATTGGCCAAAGCAAGTCATAAGGCAAATGATACGGATGTAAGGAGAAATGAAGACTGTGACTTTTTTTTTGCCATCTATCACGGTGATTAAATTGGAAAGTATTTTTGTTTCAGAGGGAGTTGTGGCCTCAAAATCCTGACAATATTTTTTTTTTCAACTTCCAAGGAGACTTTCTGGGCTTCTCAGGTGGCTCAGTGGTAAAGAATTGGCCTGCCAGTGCAGGAGATGCAGGTTCGATCCCTGGGTCAGGAAGATCCCCTGAAGAAATAAATGGAAATCCACGCCCATATTCTTGCCTGGGAAGTCCCATGGACAGAGGAGCCCGTTGGGCTACAGTCCATGGGGCTGCAAAGAGTCAGACACAACTTAGTGACTAAACAACAGCAACAAAGAGACTTTCTACCTTATTTATTTTTAAATTACTTTTCATGGATTCAAGGTCTGACAGTGATCTTTTAGGTAGTCAGTGAACTGCCCCAGACAAGCATTCCAGACAGTTGCCTGAGGGGACAATTCCAAATGATCTATGACAACATCTTTAGAAGGAAGGGTATAGCCCTGAGGTGACTCCTGGGGAAGACAGTGCCCTTTTGGATGAAGAGATGAGAGTTTCACCTTGGGCTTGTTGGATTGAACTGAATTTGCATTGAAAATCCTAACTTGCAGTCCTCAAATGATAACCCAGCTTCTGGTGTATTAAAACATATTGCTTTTTATTTCTCTCTGCCACAGCCAGGCCCTCAACAGTGAAGACTTCATCTTTCAGTAACTCTTATTTCCCTGTCAATATGAGGTTTCTAGACTGCAGCAGCTAGACCATATCTTTTTCCACTTTGGCTGCCCAGTGGAGCCTGCAAAGAGTGAAATTACATAGGATTCATGATTAATTTGTCACCCATCTCCTGCACCCAGCTACATTTGCTGAGCATCCTTTGTGCTCTGTGTTTGTGCCAGGGTCTGGGCATGCAGAGAGACGCAGGAGGAGGAGGGGAGAGGGAATGTGGATGGAGATAAAAGGCAGAGAGGCCTTTGTGGACCAGTGATGATGAAGTTCCATGAAACTGAGAAGCACATGCAGCCCTCTGCACCTGAGGTTAAACACATACATACACACTCACAGACACACTCACACACATGTGCAGACACACACAAAACAGAATGCCAGTGATATGTAAGAGACAGTCACTGCTTCCAGGAAACTCAGAGACTAGTGGAGGAGATAAATGCACACACTATAAACTCTTGCACTAGTGAGTGACAAAGGACATGAAAGAGGGCTGTAAATTTCCGTGAAAGGTCAAAGGAAGGGCACCTATCCTTGCCTAGGGGGAGGTCTAGGAGGGCTTCTCAATGGAGGTGACATTTAAGTTGAGTCTTTGAGGCCGACCAGGAGTTTACAGGCGGGAGTGTGGGCAGCAGTGTTGGGATATGCAGGGTTGTGAGAAAGCAAGGCTCACTTAGGAAGGGGCAGAACCATGACCAAAAGGCAGGTTGGGATTTTTGTGGGGAGGAGATAAAGAAAGAAGTGACAAGATCAGAAGGGTGGGGGACCATATGTTGGGATAGGAATCCAGTGAGGGATTGTGAGAACTGTCCCAGGCAGGGGAGGGCCACTGGGAATGGAGAGAAGGGAACTGGTGGGAGAGGAACTGGGGAGGTGGTGGGAAAGGACTCAGGGACTGACCAAGGTGTGGGAGGGGTCAGCATCAAAGCTGCCACCTGGCTTTGGTTAACGGGGGAAGTGAATATGTCTTATGGACAAGAAGGCAATGAAGGCCATGATGTGCCAAGTTTAATGTAATAGGGCATGAGTCGGAAAGTGGGCATTGAGACAGGAGGACCTGGTTTGAACCCTGGTTTCACCAGTGTGTGCCTTTGGGTAAGTCACTTAACCTCTGTGAGGCTCAGTCTCCTCATCTACAAAATGGAGCTAATACGCAGTGGACTCCTGAGCACCAAATGATGTGGTGGGTTTAACGCTTCTGGCATGGTGCCTGGCCCACTTCAGATGCTCAAGTCAACCACGATAGGCAAGCAGGCAAGGGAAGTGCAACGTGGGGAAACAGGGCTTCCTACTGGCAACCATGGCCATAGCCACGGGATCTCCCTTGAATGCCGTGAGCTGCACCCCAGCTTTGGCGCAGGTAAGGTGTGCCAAAGGCTGACTGGGCGGAGAAGACAGGTCGGAGGAGTTTGGGGTGGATGTGTGACTCATGCTGGAGTAGACAGGAGCACAGGTGCTTCTTGGGCACAGATGGCAGAGTCTCCCTGGGTGCCTACACTTGAGTTGAACCTGAAAGGCAGAGCCGGATTTGGGGCCGGCTGCGGAGAGGGAGGGCGTTGGAGGGAGAGCAGTGATGGGAGTAGGGATCAGTGGTCTTGATGGCCAAGGCCAACCCCATCCACCATCACTGACCTACTGCTGCCCTTTTTCTCCTGAAAACAGGAGCAAGAGTAGAATCAGAGTTGGGCAAGATCCCCGGAGAACCCCTCAGTCCTGGGCAGGCTGCGGTGGGCACCATGAAAGGGGCCCTTGGGCTGCTCTTAAACTTCACTCCAAAGCTTTGCTGAGGCTTGCTTCAGAGGGGAGCAGGGAGAAAAGAGCAAGCTTGAAACGCTGGCTCTGCAGCTTGCTGCCTCGGCAGCAGTAAAGCAAGTCGTCTTACCTCTCTGAATCTTAGTTTTCCATCTCTAAAATGGGAACAGTAATAACTGCCTTCAGAGTTCTCTGAAGAGGTCGTTACAGGAGTTTAATGAGGTCACGTGTGGGGCACTTAACCCAGGGTCAGCAGCGAGCTGGGTGCTCATTTCCTGGTGAATAGTGTAACTTGGACACTGTGGGAAAGGCCTGCCCTGTCCTTCGGCAGGAGACAGTGGAGGGAGAGCGCAGACAGTATTAGAGGGGTGGGCGTCCGGGCGGGCGAGTGGCGTCCTTAGCCTGGATCTTCTGCAGGAAGGGGTTAGAGGAGGAGCTTCTGCTCACCCTCGCAATGGACAGAGGGGCAGCACAGACTCATCCCTGCTCCCTACTCGGATTCAACTCAGAGAGGAGTCGGCTTTGGTATCCCTGTCTGAGTGGTGGCTGCTTAGGGATCTGTTCAGGAAGTCCCATCCATCCTCAAAGCCAAGTTTGCAGTTATCTTGTGGTGGACGGAGCAAGGCCTCTGGTGCCAGGAGTCCACAGTAAGGGTGGGGCCTTTAGGGAATGGGGTGAGGAAAAACTGGGTACCATGGTGCCCTGCTCAGATCTCGTTTCCAGGGAGGACATCGCTATCTTCCAGCTGCTAGGAATATTGGCTGATGGCTCACAGCCACCTCCCTCACTGGGCCTTGCCCTCTGCAGAAAAGAGTCCCATTGAGGTGATAGCGCCTCTTAGGGACAGCCCACAAGCCAATGACTGGTGGGTGTGGGGGTGCTGAGGACCCACCAGCACAATCAGCTGAGGTCTCAGTTGCAAACTGTACTAAGGATCAGTTTCTCCCCGTCTCCTCCTGCCTTCCTGACTTCCTACTCCTGTCTCTCTCCGGAGCACCCATAGTAGAATTTCTGCATGTAGGTCTCTGTTTCTGAGTCTGTTTTTAGGGAGCCCAATCGAAGTTGGTATCCAGAATGGTCTTGAGAATCAGGCTTTAAGCTAAGATGACTTGCCAGCTGGTTGGCAATGAGAACCCAGCACAGATGGCCCGTGGTGCTGGAGAGGTGCAGTTGCTAAAACTTTTACCTCTGTGAACTGGGTGGGGATGCTGATGGGAGGCAATGCAGGCAGATATGTTGTCTCTGGCATTTAAGGGAAGTGGTAACTATAGGATGAGGTGGCTAGTGCTGAGTATCACCAATTTGTCGAGAGGAGATCATGGCTGGCTCTGGATAATTAGTCACTAATTTAAGGCAAAATGAGAAGGCAAGAGAGCCTCCTTGGCCTCTCTTTAAAAAATTTTTTTGGCTGCACAGTGCATGTGAGATCTCAGTTCCCCAGCTAGAGTTTGAACCCGTGCCCCTAGAGGTAGAATTGCAGTCATCGTTGGCATCATTTAAGTCTTATGTGGGCATCACTATAGTCTTATGTGGGCTTCCCTGGTGGCTCAGACAGTAAAGCGTCTGCCTGTAGTGCCGGAGACCCGGGTTCGATCCCTGGATTGGGAAGATCCCCTGGAGAAGGGAACGGCTACCCACTCCAGTACTCTTGCCTGGAAAATTCCATGGACTGAGGAGCCTGGTAGGCTATGGGATTGCAAAGAGTCAGACACAACTGAGCGACTTCACTATAGTCTTATGCAGCCAGAGGCCAGACAGAGCAGAAGACTAGGCTTAACTAAGAGTAGTAGAACCTCAGAGCTGACTTCTCAGCTCCAGAGAGCCCTACACAACTCGTCGAGGGCACTTGAGAGAGGGATGTCTGGGGAGATACTATTGAGGACCTTGAGCTCCCAAATCCCGACCCATTGTTAAAAGACAGTTGTCCTCTCCCCACCTCCACTGCCTGTTGGAAGATCATGTGAAGGCCTCAAAGAAAATAAGGCAGGTGCTTTACAAAATGATGCTTAACTATCTTGGGATTTATCCCCACTTCTCTTCCAGGCAACCAGACTAACAGCAAACATAAAATCCCAGAGGATGTGACTGGGGAGGTACTGGGCCTGCTGCAGGGGGCAGAAACTGGCTTATCTGTTATATGAGTGGAAGGAGTTGGGAGGGTACAGGTGGGATTGGGTCAAGGTGCTGTATCAAAGGAGGTGGAATGGAAAGCTAGATAGACAGGTGTTTAGTGATACAGAAACACAGATAGGATTTAACATCCTGGCAAGAATCTCAGGAGAAATGTGCTAATATGCTGCTGGGATGGCTTTTGGAAACTTGGCAAAAGTGACGGTCCCCACAAAGTGAAGCAGACATGACAGACTGCGTGGAAAGAACCAAAAGGAATAGAGAATAGAGCGGATGTGCTGCATAAGGTTGGGAAAAGTTGGCTGTGTTCCACGAGGGCTGAGAGTGTTTATTGGGAAGGCGTTGAGAGAGGCCCTGAGATCGTTGAAAAGATAGGTGGACCTGGGCCGGCATTAGTAAGAAATGCTGTTACATTGGGTTGGCCAAAAAAATTCATTTAGATTTTTCTGTAAGATGTGAACTTTTTAGCCCAATAGTACTGGGCTTTCTGTAGCAGTGGGGAATGATAGAGTCCCAGATGCCAGAGGCCACACACAGTGCTTAAATCTTAGGAGCAAGGGTGGGGCATGACTAAAGTCTGAGGAAGATAGTGGAGCCCACGTGTGTAATACTATGGAGACGGTCAAAGGACCTCTTCCTTACAGGACAGATGGACAGTCAACAAGGGGAGGCTAGGTTTTTATGAGGAAGGACCCTGCAACTCTGAAGCAACTGTCATCAGTAATAATACCCCAGATCTTTCTCAAAGTTGCTGATGGTCATTTACTTAGGTAACCACACACAGGAGACACTACTCTGATAGTCCCAAAATATGAATGAAGTGTCAAACTTTTCACAGAGTCTGAGCTGACATTGACACCAGAACCAGAATGCTATCCTGGCTTCCCTACAAGGGGGACATGTGAGGTTCGTATAATAGATGGTTCCTGGTCCTGATGTGGCTCACAGGGATCCTGTGGACACACAGGTCCACCTGCTGGCCATTTCCCAAGGCCCTCCCTGTGCAGTTGGAGTGGACTTGCTTGGTGGTCTGTAGAACCCTCGCATCAGCTCCTTGTCCTGTGGGCTAAGAGCAATTGCAGTGAGCAAAGCTAAATGGGGGCTCTGAAACCACCTTCCTCCCGGCCGAGACGGTACCCAAAACAGTCATGCCTCATCCTGGGAGGGCCAGCAGAAACTCATCAGTTCAGTTCAGTCGCTCAGTCTTGTCTGACAGTTTGCAGCATGCCAGGCCTCCCTGTCTATTATCAACTCCCGGAGCTTGTTCAAACTCATGTCCATCGAGTTGGTGATACCATCCAACCGTCTCATCCTCTGCTGTCCCCTTATCCTCCTGCCTTCAATCTTTCCCAGCATCAGGGTCTTTTCTAATGAGTCAGTTCTCTGCATCAGGTGGCCAAAGTATTGGAGTTTCAGCTTCAGCATCAGTCTTTCCAATGAATATTCAGGACTGATTTCCTTTAGAATGGACTGGTTGGATCTCTTTGCAGTCCATGGGACTGTCAAGAGTCTTCTCCAACACCACAGTTCAGAAGTATCAGTTCTTCAGCGCTCAGCTTTCTTTATAGTCCAACTCTCACATCCATACATGACTCCTGGAAATGTATGACCCATTGCTAGCCTCTAAGACCTAAAGGGTGTCACGTTCCCTTTTCCTTCAGCAACCTGGCTCCTCCAAACCCTTCTTGGATTCTGATGGATGACAGTGGACTATCCCATACTTAACCAGTGGTGACTCTGACCTGGCCAGTTAGGCTGTCCACCTGGCCTATTGATGTTGCTCACCAGACTGGGTGACGTAACCCTAGCTCAGACACATCACAGAACAGCTGGACACTGTAGTCCAGAGGCGGGGACTGCAGATATTCAGCAGAGGCACTTGGAAGATGTAATTTCAAAATATGCACCACGTGTATACAGCGGACCACATCCAGTGCTCACACACACAACAGAAAAGTCCAATCATTGTCAGTGAATCAGTTCCACTCCCAGTTTTTGCTTTCCCAAGATGGGGCAAAACCAACTATCAGTCAGCTGGCTTTTGACAGAGTTCCCCTAATTCTCTTTCCTTGCACCTTATTCCCAATAGTTTACCTAGAATATCTGCTGAGTCAGGTTCCCTGTTTGGCAGTAAAGCCTTTTCAGTTAGCCATCAAGTTCTGGTCTTGATTAGCCTTATTTTAGCTCCGAGATACAGCCCTGTGCAGGTGCTGAACCAGATGTGCTCTCCTTGCTGAAGATCAGCACCATCTCCAGCGGGTGATACATGAGCATCAGTCTGGCAATTGTGTTCTGGTCTATACCCTGGTGGCGCAGATGGTAAAGAATCTGCCTGCAATTCGGGAGACCTGGGTTCAATCCCTGGGTTAGGAAGATCCCCTGGAGAAGGGAATGGCAACCCATTTCAGTATTCTTGCCTGGAGAATCCCCATGGACAGAGGAGCCTGGGGAGCAAAGTCCATGGGGTCGCAAAGAGTCAGACATGACTGAGCAACCAACCCTTTCATTTCTTCCGTACGTGTCATGAAGCAGGAGCAGGATCCGTTGAGATTCATGTGGGACGACAGGCAACAGTACACCCCAGAATGATGCTATTTCTCTTCCTTTATGTTACAGTATAGTATAAAGGGGCCTGGACTTTCTGGACATTCTTCATTTCTTTATTTACTTTTGGCTGTACTGGGTCTTCAGTGGTGCAAGTGGACTTTCTCTAGTTGCAGTGACTGGGCTTCTCACTGTGGTGGCTTCTCTTGTTGTGAAGCACAGGCTTAGTTGCTTCTTGTCATGTGGGATCTTCCCAGACCAGGTATAGAACCCGTGTCACCTGCATTGGCAGGTGGTTTCTTTACCACTGGACCACCAGGGAAGTCTCTTTCTGGACATTCTGAAGAAGGTCATATTTGTTCACTAGACTGATGACAACATGTTAATGAAACTAGACGATCAAGAAATGGCAGGTACATTGGAGGTGTTGTTAGGATGACGTGTATTCTCCATATGGTTGGAGATCAATCCTGTGAAGACACAGGAACTTCTGTATCTGTGAAATTCTTAAGAGTTCAGTGGTAAGAGGCATGCCAGACACTTATTGTATCCAGCAAAAGCAGTGCAGTGCTTGGTGAGCTTCTGTGGCCTCTGGAAGTAGCACATAGTGCATTTGTGGAGACTAGCATGATCCATTTATGCGGGATAAAGAGAGTTGACAGCTCTTAGCGGGGCAGAGCATGAAAGGGCTTTGTAGCAGGTCCAGGCTATGGGGCCAGTGGCCTGCCAGTTGGAACATTTGACCTGGTAGATTCTCTGGAGCTAGCAGTTGGGCAGCAGATGACAGAGGCTGGCCGATGCAAAAATGGCCCAGTGATTCTGCCACTTGTTTGTTTAGTGGCTCTTTGGCAGTACCCTGATTGAAAAGCAGAGACATTATTTTACCAACAAAGGTCCATCTAGTCAAGGCTATGGTTTTTCCACTGCTCATGTATGGATGTGAGAGTTGGACTGTGAAGAAAGATGAGCACCGAAGAATTGATGCTTTTGAACTGTGGTGTTGGAGAAGATTCTTGAGAGTCCCTTGGACTGCAAGGGGATCCAACCAGTCCATTCTGAAGGAGATCGGCCCTGGGATTTCTTTGGAGGGAATGATGCTCAAGCTGAAACTCCAGTACTTTGGCCACCTCATGCGAAGAGTTGACTCATTGGAAAAGACTCTGATGCTGGGAGGGGTTGGGGGCAGGAGGAGAAGGGGACGACAGAGGATGAGATGGCTGGATGGCATCACTGACTCGATGGACATGAGTCTAAGTGCACTCCGGGAGTTGGTGATGGACAGGGAGGCCTGGCGTGCTGCGATTCATGGGGTCACAAGAGTCGGACATGACTGAGCGACTGAACTGAACTGAACTGAACTGAGCCTGACACAGCCATGAGCCAGGGTACCTGACTTGGTAGGCAGAGCTCAGGTCTGATCCCAGATTCCACTCACACTCTTATTCGGGTACCCTTGAGAAGCACAGTGAAAGATGCTACTGTATCCTCTAAATACAAAGTGCTCACAGCCCTCTGTTAGTTATTCACAGCACCTCTGTAAGGGGGGGTAGAGCAAAGATCTGCATTTCCACTCAGCTAAGGAAATTGAGGCATAACTGACTTGTAACATACAGATGTTAAGAGTTTCATTAAGTATCATCTAGTGAGTTGTGCACCTATCTACTCACCAATTATTTACTGAGCAACTTTTGGAAGCAAAGGCTTCTTTGGTGGCTCAGATGATAAAGAATCTGTGCACAATGCAGGAGACCTGTGTTCTATCCCTGGGTTGGGAAGATCGCCTGGAGAAGAGAATAGCAACCCACTCCAGTATTCTTGCCTGGAGAACTCCATGGACAGAGGAGCCTGGTGGGCTACAGTCCATGGGGTTGCAAAGAGTCAGATGTACTTGAGCTACTAACACTCATTTTTTGGAAGTGACACTGTCAAATACCAGGTTATTCAGGCAAAGCAGACCCAGTCTGTGTTGCTGAGCTCAGTGTGGAATGGGTGTAGGAGGAAGGGAAGTTCAGTTCAGTTCAGTTCAGTCACTCAGTCATGTCTGACTCTTTGTGACCCCATGAATTGCAGCACGCCAGGCCTCCCTGTCCATCACCAACTACTGGAGTTTACTCAAACTCATGTCCATCGAGTCAGTGATGCCATCCAGCCATCTCACCCTCTGTCATCCTCTTCTCCTCCTGCCCCCAATCCCTCCCAGCATCAGGGTCTTTTCCAATGAGTCAACTCTTCGCATGAGGTGGCCAAAGTACTGGAGTTTCAGCTTTAGCATCAGTCCTTCCAATGAACACCCAGGACTAATCTCCTTTAGAATGGACTGGCTGGATCTCCTTGCAGTCCAGGGGACTCCCAAGAGTCTTCTCCAACACCACAGTTCAAAAGCATCAGTTCTTCGGCACTCAGCTTTCTTCACAGTCCAGCTCTTACATCCATACATGACTACTGGAAAAACCATAGCCTTGACTAGACAGACCTTTGTTGGCAAAGTAATGTCTCTGCTTTTGAATATGTTTTCTCAAGAGGCAGGTCAGGTGGTCTGGTATTCCCATCTCTTTCAGAATTTTCCACAGTGCTAGGAATAAATGAAAGCTGAGGTGTCAGTATAGGGTGCTGGGGGAACTTGGGAGTGGGGAGAGGTGGAGGGAGAGAGAGGTTAAGAGGGGCACTTGATGAGGTTCTGAGTGGCTGGAGCTGGGGCGGGGATGCAGAAAGGGTTGTGAGGGAGGGCCTTCAAGTCCCAGAGCCCTTCCCTGTCAGATGCTCCTTCTCCGGGCAGCTGTCCCCAGAGCCACAGCCGTGAGCTAGGCCCCAGGCCATTTCATTAGGGAGGTTTGTGTCCAGATTCATCCCCTAAGCCCTAGTAAGTCTCTTACTTAGTGCGGAAGCAGCAAATCAAGATGACATTTCAAAAGCAGTGGCCCAGCCTATTCCTGGAAGAGCAGCTAAATCCTCACCCATATTAAATACCTTCTCCTCAACAGCAGCGGCTGGGCCATTTAGGAAAATTAAAAGGAGAGAGACGAATGGAGGGTGGGGAGATTAAAGACAAGTGTAATAGTGTTTCCAGTCCTGTGGCAATTCAGAGACCTCACATATGGCCTTTTCACTTTATCCTTCTCTTGGCTTATTCAGAGGGTTGGTCATTAGGAAAGTGGTTTTGCAAGGAGGTGCTCGGGTTTCCAGGTCTCCGTCATTAGGCCAGCCAGGTACCGGGCTGATGGCCGGCCTCAGACCATGTGTCCCACAGCACACGTGTTGGAGACTTTGTATTGAAAAAAATCACCCTATAGAGATATCTATCTGCTGTGCTGTGCTTAGTCGATCATTCATGTCCAAATCATTGTGATCTCATGGACTGTAGCCACCAGGCTCCTTTGCCCATGGGGATTCTCCAGGCAAGAATACTGGAGTGGGTTGCCATGCCCTCCTCAGAGATATCTATAAGGCAGGAGAATTCAGGGTTTGTCTTTACTCAGGTAAAGCCAATGTCCAGCAAAGGAACTGGATGACAAATGGAAAGATTTACCATCACTGTTCATCACACCGTGCTAAGTTAAAAGAACAGTGATGTGCTATTTTTAGCACATTACATTAGCACAGGTTAAGAAAAGAGAAAACATAAAGGCTGCTGAGGATGAAAAGTGTGCTTGTAAATTGCTGGTGGAAGTTATAAATGGGGCCAACTTTTTAGAGAGCACTTATATCAAATGCATTAAGATTTTTCATAAGTATTAAGAACTTTATTATTTTTTTTGGCTTTTTAAAAAAATTTTATTTTTACTTTATTTTACTTTATAATACTGTATTGGTTTTGCCATACATTGACATGATGTGGCGATAATTGGTATAATACTTCTATTTCTCTCTCCTAAGGAGATATCAGAAAGGTAGACAAAGAATTAGGCAGGAGTGTGTTCATTGCCATATAATTTTTAACATTAGAAAAAAGAAACTTAAATGCCTAACATTAGAAGGTTACTAATATCAAAAGTGGTAAAAAGAAATGGTAGTCAATTGTTTCAAATGATCTTTATGAAAGATAGACTTATGGGAAAATGTTAAGTTAAAAAAGGATACAAAACATTTTATGTACTTTGAGTTCATTCAGCTGTGTCTTTCACACCTCCATCATCATACACACATCCACACCATCAGTCTGTCTTTATAGACCTTCACTTAACTGACCATTCAGTTGAATTGACTAGGTGGGTTAGCTCACATTCTCTATTTTTTCTATAAACAAGGTAGCTTATGCCCAGGGTACTGGGATCAGTTCAGTTCAGTTCAGTCAGTCAGTCGTGTCCAATTCTTTGCGACCCCATGAATCACAGTACGCCAGGCCTCCCTGTCCATCACCAACACCCAGAGTTCACTCAAACTCACGTCCATTGAGTCAGTGATGCCATCCAGCCACCTCATCCTCTGTCGTCCCCTTCTCCTCCTGCCCCCAATCCCTCCCAGCATCAGAGTCTTTTCCAATGAGTCAACTCTTTGCATGAGGTGGCCAAAGTACTGGAGTTTCAGCTTTACCATCATTCCTTCCAAAGAAATCCCAGGACTGATCTCCTTCAGAATGGACAGGTTGGATCCCCTTGCAGTCCAAGGGACTCTCAAGAGTCTTCTCCAACACCACAGTTCAAAAGCATCAATTCTTTGGCTCTCAGCTTTCTTCACAGTCCAACTCTC
>SJYT01046999.1:12574-58200 GCA_006410635.1 Cephalophus harveyi | reverse complement strand
TTTCACATTCATCAAGAGGCTTTTGAGTTCCTCTTCACTTTCTGCCATAAGGGTGGTGTCATCTGCATATCTGAGGTTATTGATATTTTTCCTGGCAATCTTGATTCCAGCTTGTGCTTCTTCCAGCCCAGCATTACATCTCCTTAAAAACCAGGGCACTATCAATTTTATTAGTCTTTTCAATAAATCAAATTTGATTTTGTTGATCCTTTGTATTTTATGTTTGGTTTCTCTTTCATTTATTTCTACTCTTATCTTTAACATACAAAGTTTTCCTTCTGAATCTTCAGTTTATTTTAATGTTGCTATTGATGATGTTTTCATAATTTCTTGAAATAGATGCTGTGCACTAATTTCAGTCTTTATATGTTTCTAAGGATATATTTCCCTATAATTGTATGTTTACTTGCCTTACATAAGTTTTATTTTCAGTTCAAGATATTTTGTTTACTTTCCACTGTGGATTTTGCTTTGTCTAGAATAATATCACTTAATTTACAAATATATTTATCCTTTTCTAAGTTGGTTCTTAGCTTAATTGCATTTTGTAAAAAGAATTCAATTCTTAAAAATTTTCAGACTTGCTTTAAGCCTCAGTGTATTCAATTTTTATATATATCTCATGGATACTTGAAAATAGTGTGTGTTCTTCAAATGTTGGGCCCAGGATTTATAAAAGCACTGATTTCATAACTTGATTTTACTTCTGAGAAATCTCTCACAGTTGCTATCACCTTTTGCTTTCATCTGTGTTAAAAGTTTACTCTCATACGTCCTTAAGTAGCTTGCCTGGGTCACATAACTACTAAATGTGAGTCAGACCTAGGTCTTTGAGTTCTAAGTCGTTTCCTTGTTATTTCCTCCTTATTCTACCTTTTCCAAGACTTTGTTTAGTGGGAAGCTTTTTAGAGATTAAATAAATGGTCCATAACTGAAGCATCTGTAGTCAATTAAGTTTTGAAAATGCTGCCAGAGCAGAATGGTAAGAAAAGAAATAGAGTGAATGAAAGGAATAAACAAAATTCTCAATATTTAAAGAGAATAGGAGTGTATATGTAGAATATCCAAAAGGAATATGCAGATAAAATGTTAGGCTTAATAAGATAGTTTAGCTGGTTGTAAAGGTGAGGTGAGGTGAGGTGAAGTCGCGCAGTCGTGTCCGACTCTTTGCGACCCCGTGGACTGTAACCTACTAGGTCTCTCTGTCCATGGGATTCTCCAGGCAAGAATACTGGAGTGGATTGCCATTTCCTTCTCCAGGGGATCTTCCCAACCCAGGGATCGAACCCGGGTCTCCCACATTGGAGGCAGACACTTTAACAGTCCTATTTCTGTGTGCTAGCAACAAACAGATAATAAAAACTACGACTTTAAACATATCAACAAATATCAAATACCTAAAATAAACCTAACAAAACATGGACAAAACTTCTATAGGGAAAGCTAGAAAATATTATTGAAAGAAAATAAAGAAGTAAGAATAAAAACTAGAGACATACAATGTTCATGGATTGAAAGACTTAAATCAGTTCTCACAGTGATATATGGACTCAATGCAGTCCAAACAAAGGTCCTAAGTGTTTGTTTTTGTGAAGTTTTACAAGGTGATTCTGAAATTTATATGGAAATGTAAAGGGACAAGAGCAGCAAACACAATCTTATAGAAAGAAACAAGTATGTAATACTTCCTGGACACTTATTAGGATCTGTGATAATAAGACAATGTGCTTCCCTGGTGGCTCAGAGGTTAAAGCGTCTTCCTGCAATGCGGGAGACCCGGGTTCGATCCCTGGGTTGGGAAGATCCCCTGGAAAAGGAAATGGCAACCCACTCCAGTATTCTTGCCTGGAGAATCCCATGGGCGGAGGAGCCTGGTGGGCTACAGTTCATGGGGTCGCAAAGAGTTGGACACGACTGAGCGACTTCACTTCACTTCACTGGCACAAGGATAAACAGATATGGTGATGGAAGAGATTTTGAGCATCCAGAAACAGATCATGCGTATGTAGACACTGATTTATGATAAAAGTGATACTGCAGAGCAAGAAAGAATGGTGCTGGGGAAATTGGGTATCTGCATGAAAAAAAAAAAAAAAGAAAGACACTAGACCTTTACTTCATATCACACACAAAAATCAAATCTAGATGTGCTGTGTATCTAAATGATAAGTGCAAAACAAAGAAACTTTGGGAAGATTAAATGGGACAGTGTGTTCATGACTTTGAGGATAAGGAGAGTTTTCTATATGGCCCATAAAAATCACTAAACATTAAGGGGAAAACTACATTAATATCAAGGACTTCTGTTCATCAAAAGATACTGTAAGAAACAGAATATTCTGTCATTGCAGTGACAGAATAGAAGAAGATACTTGACATAGAGCAATCTATCTCTAAAACTGATAAAGGACTTCTACAAATCAATAAGAAAAAGACAAACAGCCTAGTAGGAAACTGAACAAAGAACTTAAACAAGCGCCTCACAAATGTTGACATCCAAATGTCTAATACATGTATTAAAAGCTGGTCAATTTC
The DNA here is from genome assembly GCA_006410635.1 of Cephalophus harveyi. Classification (NCBI taxonomy): domain Eukaryota; kingdom Metazoa; phylum Chordata; class Mammalia; order Artiodactyla; family Bovidae; genus Cephalophus; species Cephalophus harveyi. Next base: position 55,665 of record SJYT01046999.1, on the reverse strand, counting down.
GCTCATAATAAGGGAAATGGATATTTAAACCACAATTAGATACTCAATCAAAATAGCTAAAGTAAAGCCATCTGGCAACATCAGTCTTAGTGAGGATGTGGGACAATGGGAACTCTTTATATCACTCGAGAAGAGTGATATATTGGTACAACCACTGAGGAAAGAGTGAGGAATTATCCAACAGAATGCAAGATACTCAGCCTATGACCTAGAAGTTCCTTTTGCATAGATATCCAAAATAAAGGTGTGCCTGTTTGTGATATTGTGATATAATAAACACCTATTTTGGTCTTCATCCTGGTTCCTGACCAGAGCTCCTAAAACCTTTATATTTTCCTAATTGATAAAGGTGTTAGAAGCATCTTTTGTTCTAATAGTCGGTCTTTGACCCAAGTTCCTGATAACAGAGCTTCTAAGTCCTTGGCATTTCCTGGGAAATAGCAACATCTTTTATTCTAATGAGGTGACTCTTGTTGAGCTCCTGGAAGGGAGCTGGTCACCAGACAGACCACATTGTGATTAGAAGCTTGGAACTTTCAGCTCTCCATCCCTCATCCATCCTCTGAGGAGGGGGGAGGGACTAGAGATTGAGTGAATAATCAATCATGCCTACGTGAGGAAGCTTCTGTAAAAATCCATGGACAAGTCTCTTAATGGCTTTGGAGAGCTTCTGGGTTGGTGAACACATCTCTGTGCTGTGAGAGTGGGGCACTCCAGCACCAGTGGAACTGCACTTGTGCAGGCCACTTCTGGACCTTGCCCTATAAACCTTTCCATCTGGCTATTCATCTGCATCCTTTACAGTGTCCTTTATCACATGACAAACTGGTAAACATAAGCATTTCCCTGAGTTCTATGAGCCATTATAGCAAATTATTGAATCTGAGGAGGGGTTCCTGGGAACCTTTGATTTGCAGTCAAGTTGGACGTGAGTGAGTGTAATCCACTTGGTGTCTAAAGTGGGGGCAGTCTTGTGGGACTGGGTCCTTAATCTATGGGACTGAATACTAACTCAAGGTAAGTAGTGTTAGAATTGAATTGTAGGACGTGACTGAGCGACTGAACTGAACAGAACTGAAGCTGGTGTTGGAGAATTGGTTGGTGTGGGAAAAACACCTGCATGTTGAGTGTCCAGAAATGTTCTATGACTGTGTAGAGAAAAAATAGTTTTTCTTTTCATTGTGCTCTCCAATAGACGTAAGAATGCTTATAACAGCTGTGTATGGTAAATCCATATACTGGAATATTATAAAACAATGAAAAAGAATTAAGTTACACATAACAACCAATCAATTTAAAATATATAAGGCAGCCTTTAGAAGCCATACAGACTATGTGATTCTAAATATTTATACTATTAGGGTGAAAGGGATGACTGTGATTGAAATGGCTACCCACTCCAGTATTCTTGCCTGGAGAATTCCGTGGACAGAGGAGCCTGGCAGGCTACAGTCTGTGGGGTCGCACAAAGAGTTGGACATAACTGAGTGATTAACGCTTCACTTTCATGTTTGGAAAGTGATCTGTGATGGCTTCTGGAGTCCAGGCAATGTTCACTTTTTTTTCACTTAGGTGAGGAGCACATAGATATTCTTTTTACAGTAATTTGTTAAGTCATACATTGATGCTTAGAGTATTTTCTGAATGTGCATTTTATTTAACAATAAAAATGTTTTAAAAGTCTCAGTATTTTAGAAAATCCTAATTGGTTGCCTGAGCCAGGTGGACTGTAGGAAGTAAGAGGCTAGAGGGGGGGCCAGGGGATTTAGCACAAAATTGATCCTCACAATATCCCTCCAGGCTAGTTATCGACATGCTTATTTTATAGGTGAATTAACTGAGTCTCAGAGAGGTTAGGTCATTTGTCTGAGTTCACACAGCGAGTCTGCAGCTGTACCACCATTAGAATCTAACCAAGGTCTGTGCCTGTTCACAGTAACACAATAACACAAACTCCCCTGAAGCCTCCATTCACAAACACTCTCCTGTTTGTCAGTAGCAAACTTCGGTCGCCAGAACTGTGATGACTGTAGCTGCCTCAGCCTCTGCTAGTGGCAGGTGGTCTGCCAGTGCTGTTGTCTGCCACTGTTGGTCCTGTGGAATCTACCAGCTCTGTCCCGCCTGGCCCGTGCTTGGCCCCAGCCTCCATCCAGTCTATGGCAGGGAGGAAGGGACCCCTCACCTCATCCCTCCTGGTTGACAGGCTCAATGAGAGGCAGGTGCTGGTTTCTGATACTGAGGCCTCTTTCCAATCCTGTGGAAAGTTCCAGAGGCTCTTGTTTTGGAGCTCCAAGTTGGCCGTATATTTATAAATAGCCCAGTGGCAGGTGGAGTCCTGCCAGCTGGTGGGGCCTGCCTGGCGCGGATTATACCTGTACTTACAACAATGGTTTCCCACCCGGCAAAGCCCTCCACACAAACCCCTGCCCCTTGGCCCCTCTGTTTGTTTTGCTTTGCACGGACCTGAAATGGATACTTTCACGGGTCCCTGCAACAGGACAGACAGCAGTCGGGACCTGTGGGGACAATGGCTGTGCCCACCTGTAGGTCATAGGTCAGGCTCGGCGGGGCAACCCTGTCAGTGCTTCAAAAGCTGAGGCCTTGGTCCTGTTGGGCTCCACCCTCGGATCAGTGGCTGCCTGGCCCACAGGTGCACCCGGCTATTCAAGTCCCTGTGACCAGGAGTGGGGGTGGTGCTGGGCTGTGTGCAGGCGGCTTACCTGGGATTACAGCCTAGTTGCAGGTGTCCACTCAATGCCAAGGAAGGGAAGCTGGACTGGGGCCTCACATGCATAAAGCAGGATGGGGAGAGGCAGGACACCTGGGTCTCCCCAGAAAGGACATCTGCTCAGAGGCTGTCCTGGTGTGGCATTTCACGGGATTGTTTGGCAATTCTTGGTCCGTGTTTTTTTTGAGAAGAACTTCTGGAAACTTTATAAATTTGAATATATATATGAATTTTTTGTCTTATGAGTCAGTCCTTATGAAGAGATTCTTTTAGAAAAAATTGGAGGAGAGATGTGTGTGTGTATGTATGTTGTGTTGAGAGGAGCTGGTACTGAAAAAATAAATGTAGAAGGTCAGTGGAGGTATATCTTATTCAGGAGTTCACACAGGAATAATTCACTGTGCCCCAACTACATGCCTGGATCACTGGGGCACAGAGAACCTGCTGTTCATTCATTCACTCATTTGTTCATTCATTTTGCCAATGGACTAATCAACTTATAAACATTTCCTGATGGACTCTTATGTTGCATCCCAGATTCTGGGCTGGGACTTAAGGATCCAAAAAGAAAAAAAGACAGTTCCAGCCCTCCAGCCCTCTCAGTCCTGTGGCAGAGACAGAGATATAAACAGACAACTGTAAGAAGCTATGAGATTTCTTAAGTGTTAGCAGGGCATCTGGGGATACCTGCCGTAGAGCAGATCATAACTGAAGCAAATTTTACGGAATGAAGAGCTTTCCAGAAAGCATAAGGGAGCTGGAGGCAGAGGTGTACAGACTGGAGCATTTGGGCGAGATGTAGGCCTTGGCTAAGGTGGAGAGGGGACTAGGGGTGATAACGGGAAGGAGAGAGGCTGGGAACGTGCATCTAGGGCTGACTGTGTAGGGTCTGCTAAGTAGCTTAGTACTTTAGAGTTTGGACCTTATCTTCAAGACAAATGAAAGCAGGGATGAGTTTTAAGTACAGGAGTGACCTGTCTAGATTCAGATGTGAAAGGCTCACTTGGGGAGAGCTGGGGAAAAGGACTGACTGTAAAAGGATTAAGAGTTGTTGGAAAGTAGACATTTCCTGGGAATGATGTGTTTTCAGACTCCTGAGTGAGGAGGTAGGTGGCCGTAGGATGATCTGAGGGCCCTGAGGGCCAGGCTTCTGGCCCAGATGAAGGCTGTGTCCTGGGGTAGGCAGGCCCTGGTAGGTATGTATCTACAGCTGAGATAGTCTGTGGGGACGAATGGGTGACCTGCTCCCTTGTGACAGCCTCACCTGGACCTGCCTCTGGGGCCTCTAGGGCCTTGAGAAGCCCCATTGCACAGGGGGACCAGCCCATCCAGTCTTCCTGTTGTCTTTTCATTAATTGAACATTAATTTAACACATACTATGTGCCAGGCCCTTTGCTAGACACTGGGGCCCTTAGATAAGCAAGGCAAACAGTTTCTTGTCCTGATGACCTGGCTGGCAGTGTAGTAGGAGATCTAGATACTTAAATAAATGATAATGCTAGTACTGTGGCTGTGCTGTGCTCAGCTGTGTCTGACTCTGTGGGGCCCCATGGACTGCAGCCCGCCAGGCTCCTCCGTCCGTGGGGATTCTCAGGCAAGAATACTAGAGTGGGTTGCCATGCCCTCTTCCAGGGGATCTTCCTGACTCAGGGGTCAAACCTGCATTTCCTGCATCTTCTGCCTTGGCAGGCAGATTCTTTACCACTGAGCCACCTGGGAAGCCCAATGCTAATAGTAAAATGTATTAAATGGTTACTACATACCAGGCACAGTTCTAAACACTCTGTTGACTACAAATTGGCGCTTGCCATCTACCTCTACAAGGATTAAATCACATGCTGCTGTAGCTGCTGACCTTCAACACCCCCTGAAAAGAGTTCAAGGTAGAGAACAGGGATGAGGCACTCTGTGCTTGGGGAAAAACTGGCAGAACAGGTCTTCAGATAGATATTTAAGGGGTCAATTTTATGAGCCCAATTCATGTACCTTCTCATATCTAGAAAAGCACTAAAATCCTTCATGGTGATGACTGCTCCTTGTGACTGTCAGAAACCTTCTGCAAAAAGTATCTGCTTGATTACATGGACTCCCCCTTCACCAAAATCGTGTATATACTGGCCTTCCCTCCTACCTCTTTGGAGTTTCTCAGAGACATCTAAAATGCTGTCTCCCAGGCTATAGTCCTCATTTTCCCCCAAATAAAACTTAATTCACAGCTCTCATGTTGCACATTTTTAAGGTCAGCCACTTTATAAGAATTAACTAGTTTAATCCTGATAAGAACTCTTTGAGGTAAAAACTATTATTATGCCCATTTTACAAATAAGATAACTAAGGCACAGAATAACTTTCCCACATTCACCCAGCTTAAGAGTCGGACACGACTGAGCGACTTCACCTCTTCACCCAGCTTGTAGGTGGCACGAGCTAAGATCTGAATCCAAATATGTCCTACCAGCACCTGTGGTCCTAACTGTTGTGTAATACTTCCATTTCCTTGGGAATCACTCCTGCATAAGCCTCCCCAGGGTTCCCTAACAGCTTCAAACTGATGCGCAAATTCTTTAGCCTGCCCACTGCCACCCCCACCAAACCCTCCATGACTCAACTGTGCCTGGGATTTTGGCCTCACTCTGCTTCTCCTCACCCTCAGCCCTCCACCTCCCTGCTCATGGTTCCCTCTGCTTGTGCATCACTTCATACCACCCTGACTTCATCCAGGCTCTTCTCTCAGGAGGGAGTGAGAGGCAGGTAGATTGATCTTTCCACATCCAAGTGTCCTGTCCCCTGAGAAGGCTGACGTGTCCAGGCAGCTAAATGATCCCTTCTGAGTACTAGTGAGGTTGATTCATCCATCAGTGGTAGCCCATTCTTACAGACATTATATAGGCTTGATGTGCCTTGATCATCTCCATTAAGCTGTCAGCTTCTTGGAGGTGAGACAGTCTAACTCATCTCTATTTACTCTATGGTTTTCAGGCAGCACATAATACTTAATACTGAATAATCACTGAAATAAATAAAATAACATTTTCTCTGTGTTTACTGGGTGCTCAAAAGAAATGACCACTATATCCTCATGGACTTACATGCATATTAAATAACTGATGAATTTTGGCAACTTGTTCCACTGAGGACAATGGAGGCCTATGCTCTTCTTGGGGTAAGTTTGCTTATGTTCAGATAAGATAACTGAGGCACAGAAACCTTTACTTACTTTCCCTTGTCTGCATAGCTTATCCTCTACTTTTTGAAACATCTCCTGCTCCAAGATAGCCAGCAGTTATGGGGCATATGGGAGGTGCTCAAAATTCAGAGGATAAATGAATCTATTCTCTTGGGGAATATAATTTTAAAATTGGAACTGTTAGAAAGCTCATTTGGACAGAGATATTAAGGATGGGATGGCTGAGGCCTGACTGCCAAGGGGCTGGGAATTGCCACTTGGAACACCAGATAACAGAAAAGCAGAGGTTTCCTTGGGCACAAGTTAGGACTCTGGCTCTGGGAAGACTGAGAGCTCAGGGAGAGCATCCTGGGGAGGGTCCTAAGGTGACCTCTGATGTCAAGGAGCATGAGGAGGGGCAGGAGGATTCTCAGAGTCCTTCCGGCTCTGGTTGGGCCATGCACCTGTAGTCTCTTTCCTTTGTTACTGGGGGTGGCAGACACAGTTTGTCACACCCATATCCCTTGACTTTTCCAATGTCAGCAGGCAAGCAGGGGCCAGACTCAGTAGGCCCTTTTAGCTCAAGGATAAGGCTTTATACTAACATGGAAACTGGAAGGGTTTGGGGAAGAGAGGAATGATTTGATGAAATTTGTGTGTTGCTGTGTGCATTCAGACTGTAGGGGTCAAGGGTAGAGGGAGGGAGACCCTTTGGAGATAATTGCAATGATCCAGGGGAGCAACAGTATGTTGAACATCATACTTCATATAAACTTCATATGAGGTTCATATTGAACTTCAACAGTATGTGGACAGATGTTCAAGGTGGATTTAGAAAAGGCAGGGGAACCAGAGATCAAATTGCCAACATCCGTTGGATCATCAAAAAAGCATGAGAGTTCCAGAAAAACATCTACTTTATTGACTATGCCAAAGCCTTTGACTGTGTGGATCACAACAAACTGTGGAAAATTCTTAAAGAGATGGGAATACCAGACCACCTGACCTGCCTCCTGAGAAATCTATATGCAGGTCAAGAAACAACAGTTAGAACCAGACATGGAACAACAGACTGGTTCCAAATTGGGAAAGGAGTAAGTCAAGATTATATATCGTCACCCTGCTTATTTAACTTATATGCAGAGTAAATCATTCGAGATGCCAGACTGGATTAAGCACAAGCTGGAATCAAGATTTCTGGAAAAAATATCAATAACCTCAGATATGCAAATGACACCACCCTTATGGCAGAAAGTGAAGAGGAACTAAAGAGCCTCTTGATGAAAGTGAAAGAGGAAAGGGGAAAAGTTGGCTTAAAATGCAACATTCAAAAAACTAAGATCATGGCATCTGGTCCCATCACTTCATGGCAAATAGATGGGGAAACAATGGAAGCAGTGAGAGACTTTATTTTTGGGGGCTCTGAAATCACTGCAGATGGTGACTGCAGCCATGAAATTAAAAGACTCTTGCTCCTTGGAAGAAAAGCTATGACAAACCTAGACAGCATATTAGAAAGCAGAGACATTACTTTGTTGACAAAGGTCTGTCTAGTCAAAGCTATGGTTTTTTCAGTGGTCATGTATGGATGTGAGAGTTGAACTATAAAGAAAGCTGAGTGCCAAAGAATTGATGCTTTTGAACTGTGTTGTTGGAAAAGACTCTTGAGAATCCCTTGGACACAAGGAGATCAAACCAGTCCATCCTAAAGGAAATAAATCCTGAATATTCACTGGAAGACAGATGCTGAAGCTGAAACTCCAATACTTTGGCCACCTGATGTGAAGAACTGACTGATTGGAAAAGACCGTCATGCTGAGAATGATTGATGGCAGTAGAAGTGGGCAACAGAGGCTGAGATGGTTGGATGATATCACCAACTCAATGGAGATGAATTTGAGCAAAATCCGGGAGTTGGTGATGGACAGGGAAGCCTGGCAGGCTGCAGTCCATGGGGTTGGAAAGAGTCGGACCTGACTGGACAACTGAACTGAGTGAACTGAGGGCAGCAAGCTCTGTGACTTGGCCAGTGTGGTGGTGATGGAATTGGTAGAAAAGTGGTTAGAGTCTGGATATATTTAGAAAATAGAGCCTGTGGGACTTCATGATTTGAAAGATTTGGGGCCTGAGCAAGTGAATAGATGGAGAGATCATTAAATCAGATGAGAAGATGATGGAAATAACAGGTTTGGTGGCTACTTGGGATATGTTAAGTTTGAGATGCCAATCATCTCATCTGATCCTCACGACTTTCTGCTATTTCTGACATTTATCCCCATTAAATCTCTCAATTATGTTCAACTCTTTGCAAACCCATGGACTGTATAGTTTGTGAAATTCTCCAGGCCAGAATACTGGAGTGGGTAAACTTTCCCTTCTCCAGAGGATCTTCTCAACCCAGGGATCGAACCTAGGTTTCTCATAATGCAGGCAGATTCTTTACCAGCTGAGCCACCAGGGGAGCCCAAGAATACTGGAGTGGGTAGCCTATCCCTTCTCCAGTGGATCTTCCCAACCCAGGAGTCGAACCGGGGTCTCCTGCATTGCAGGCAAATTCTTTACCAACTGAACTACCAGGGAAGCCCTTTTACCAACAAGGAAATCAGAATTCTTGGAGGAGAGGCTGCTTCCTTGTTGTTACAGAGCTAGAGAATGATTGGGAATGGGAAGTTTCAGGCCTCAGTTCAGTTCAGTTCAGTCGCTCGGTCATGGCCGACTCTTTGCGACCCCATGAATCGCAGCATGCCAGGCCTCCCTGTCCATCACCAACTCCCGGAGTTTACCCAAACTCATGTCCATGGAGTGGTCATGTATGGATGCGAGAGTTGGACTGTGAAGAAAGCTGAGCACTGAAGAATTGATGCTTTTGAACTGTGGTGTTGGAGAAGACTCTTGAGAGTCCCTTGGACTGCAAGGCGATCCAACCAGTACATCCTAGAGGAGATCAGTCCTGAGTGTTCATTGGAAGGACTGATGTTGAGGCTGAAACTCCAATACTTTGGCGACCTCATGCGAAGCGTTGACTCATTTGGAAAAGACTCTGATGCTGGGAGGGATTGGGGGCAGGAGGAGAAGGGGACGACAGAGGATGAGATGGCTGGATGGCATCACCGACTCGATGGACATGAGTTTGGGCCTGCTTCATATCAAAACCCTTGTTTGTTTGTTCAAAACCTTTCAGTTTGGGAAGCTGACTTTCCCGTAATTTGTCTTAAATTTCCTTCTCTCAAGTGTCTTCTCCCACCCCAGAGCCCCCACATTATGGAAAACTCCCCTTTTTACACTACAGCTGTCTGCCTCACCCACTTGTCAGTGTCTCACCCATGCATTGGCAGGTAACTGAGTTTGAGATTCCATCGGTGGGGTGTTGTTTCCACTACTTTAGTGCCTATGGTTGTTCTGTCCTGCTTTTTCCAACTCATTGTTGGTTATGGCTGTCTTGTCTTTAGTCCCTGATTCTAGCTCATGAATCCAACATAATTTTAATATTGCTCCTGTGGGGAATGCCATTTCCATTGCAATAGTCTGGTTTGCACCCAATTTTCTGGAATGCCCCATGGACAAATGAACTTCATAGAGGTATGGAATCTTCTAGAGCATCTCCTGAGGAGGAGCCATGTTCTCTTGGGGTAATGACTGATTTCAGATCTGGGACAGGAAATACAGTAAGATGACCCAGGATCATCTTACCATATTGGAAGGAATAAAGGTATCAAAGATGCACGGGGTTGTGTCCAAAGTATAAAATAATATTTTAAATTGTTGCCACCAGGAAAGAAAAAATTCATATAAGTTCCATTGGCTCAGGATCCTGTTGAAACAAAGGTAACAGTTTTGAAAACATCACTTGAATCACAGAGAACTGATACATGCAAATAAACCAAGAGGATCAATTACAATTAGTTTCCCTCAACCCTCTTCATCCGACTGTATGCAACTACATTTTTATGGCAGTGATAGTGGCAGTAAAATAATTTCTCAGCTTTGTCTTGCAGTTCAGAATATTGACTTTGAGAAAATATTCTAAATAAAACGTCTCTGAGAGACACTTGACATCTCAGTATGAACATAGACTTTTATTCACCTGAATGATTTTTTGCCCTTAGTCATGGCACAGTTGATATTTATCTCTATGAAAAAAATCAACCTAGACCAACTTTGAAAACCTAGAGCAGTATCTCCTTCCTGTTGAGCCAGCAACACATACCTGCAATAAAGCAAATAAAAACAAGCAACAAAAAAACCTTTTCATTTTGTTATAAAGTAGCCCTAAGAGACAAGTATTCAAACTGCCAGGCTTTATAAACTATATTTTGATGAAAAGTTTACCACTTAGTATTCAAGAGTGGACCTTTAAAAGTACACTCTGTGTGTGATGTGGGTTCCAGGAATCTCACTGTGTGCAGTAGTTCCTGGGGCCACTGTTTTCTGTCATTTTGCCTGTTAGAGCAGGGCCCTGAGTTATTTATATCAGTTGATATACTGTGGCAAACTTCAGTTCAGTTCCGTCCAGTTGCTCAGTCGGTTTCCAACTCTTTGCAATTGCGACCCCATGAACTGCAGCACACCAGGCCTCCCTGTCCATCACCAACTCCCAGAGTCTACCCAAACTCATGTCCATTGAGTCAATGATGCCATCCAACCGTCTCATCCTTTGTCGTCCCCTTCTCCTCCTTCCCTCAATCTTTCCCAGAATCAGGGTCTTTTCAAATGAGTCAGCTCTTCGCATGAGGTGGCCAAAGTATTGGAGTTTCAGCTTCAACATCAGTCCTTCCAATGAACATCCAGGACTGATCTCCTCTAGGATGGACTGGTTGGATTCTCCTTGCAGTCCAAGACTCTCAAGAGTCTTCTCCAACACCACACAGTTCAAAAGCATCAATTCTTTGGCATTCAGCTTTCTTTATAGTTCAACTCTCACATCCATACATGACTACTGAAAAAACCATAGCTTTGACTATAAGGACCTTTGTTAGCATAGTAATGTCTGCTTTTTAATATGATGTCTAGGTTTGTCTTCCAAGGAGCAAGCATCTTTTGATTTCATGGTTGCAGTCACCGTCTGCAGTGATTTTGGAGCCCAAGAAAATAAAGTCTCACACTATTTCCATTGTTTCCCCATCTATTTGCCATGAAGTGATGGGACCAGATGCAATGATCTTAGTTTTTTGAATATTGAGTTTTAAGCCAGCTTTTTCACTCTCCTCTTTCACTTCATCAAGAGCCTCTTTAGTTCCTCTTTGCTTTCTGTCATAAGGGTGGTATCATCTGCATATCTGAGTTTATTAATATTTCTCCTGGCAATCTTGGCCTACCAAGGAACTCCTTCATAACCACAGTCTCTCCTAAACCGACTAAAACATGTTGGTGTGGCTTCCCAGGTGGTTCAGTGTTAAAGAATATGCCTGCCAATGCAAGAGATGCAGGTTCTGTTCCTGGGCCAGGAAGATTCTTCTGGGGTAGAAAAGTGCAACCCGCTCCAGTATTCTTGCTTGGAGAAGCCCCATGGACAGAGGAACCTAGCAGACTACAGTCCATTTGGTCGCAAAGAATTGGACACCACTGAGTGACTGAGTGGAGAAGGCAATGACAACCCACTCCAGTACTCTTGCCTGGGAGGTCCCATGGATGGAGGAGCCTGGTGGGCTGCAGTCCAGGGGGTCACAAAGAGTCGGGTGCGACTGAGTGACTTCACGTTCACTTTTCACTTTCATGCATTTGAGAAGGACATGGCAACCTACTCCAGTGTTCTTGCCTGGAGAATCCCAGGGATGGGGGAGCCTCGTGGGCTGCCGTCTATGGGGGTCGCACAGAGTCGGACACGACTGAAGCAACTTAGCAGAGTGACTGAGCACTCACAAAATGCACTGGTAGACAGTGCCAGTCTGAAGGAGACTTTTTCCAGATTGGCTGCTTCTTTCGATGCAAGTAGAAGTGTGATTCTATCCACATTGAAGCCCTTAAACTTCACTCTTATATTCAAGCTGTGACTTCTGAGGCATTTCTGAAACAGACTAGAGAAATCTTTGAAAGTGAAAGTGAAGTTGCTCAGTCGTGTCCGACTCTTTGTAACCCATGTACTATAGCCAACAGGCTCTTCCAACCATGGGATTTACCAGGCAAGAATACTAGAGTGGGTTGCTGTTTCCTTCTCCAGTGGATCTTCCTGACCCAGGGATCAAACCTGGGTCTTCTGCCCTGCAGGCAGACTCTTTACCGTCTGAGCCACCAGGGAAGCCCCCAAAATACGACTCCTTCTACCCTGGGTGGGACTCGAACCCACAATCCCACAGTCCCTGGCTTAGGAGGCCAATGCTTTATCCATTAGGCCACTATGGCTGATAGAGAAATCTTTAAGAGATCCTTAATTTGCTTTTTTCATTTGTTTCTCATTATTGAAGTTTAAGCAAGTTTCTCACTTGCTCTTAGTCAAGTCTTTTTTCTTTTAGGCTTTAAAATTATTTTGTGATTTTTTTTTCTTTGAAATTACATGCTTGACTTTTTGAATGTCATGGCAGGGAGGTGGCTTTCGTCCATTATTTCATGTGCTCATCTGTAACTCCATTAAAATAAAACTCCCCTAAAATAAAGCCCTCAACACCCACTGTTTCCTGTTTTAGGGAGTTGCTGGCCACCAATTCACTAGACGGAGCCGGGGCGGAGCCCTGGCCCTGATAGCTGTCATGGTCATGCGCTGGACTACAAGCTCAGCCGCACGTTGTCTTGACTCGTTCTATTCTGAATTTGTCTCAATAGCTTCATAGTTTCACTGGTTATACATTTATGCTTCCAATGTCCTATTTCTAACCACCGTTCCATGTTCTAAGTTGAAAACATAATTTGAAAATTACTATACTTTAAAAAGAGAAATGAAAAAATAACCAACACCCCAGAAATTCTGGTCTCTCTGTGTTTGGGAAAAGTTTGGTGTGGTGGGAAGTGGAAAGATGCCCAGTGCTGTTTGTAAACAGAATATGTGATCAAGAGGAACAATAGCAGGCGGCTGAACAGATTTAGGAGCTTCATGGATTTATAGAATCACAGTGAAAATACGATTGGTTTTAAGTTTTTTCAGAACGTTTCAGAGAATTATTGAAAAAACACATGCCCTACCCGGCCTAGCCTGTGGTTGAGACTTTGGCCAAGTCTGTTTTGCTGTAGCAGTGAACTTGGTACACTTTAACTAGAAGGCATTGGCTTTCCAGGAGAAAGCTAGGCTAACCAAGAGAACCAAATTGTTCCGTGTCTCATTGCACATGCCACTTTTCTGTTATCTAGCCTTTGGAAAAGATGACTTAAACGCAGTAAGGTTTTTGAAAAATAATACATGCTCACTGTTAAAATTCAATACAGAACTCTGTAAGGCAAAAAATGAAATTCCTCTCTCTCCTTATACATACTATTCTCATCCTCCCCACCACCTTTGCTCCTTAAGATTAACCACTATCAGTAATTTACTATTTATTTGCGCAGATCTTTCTATCCCTCCACCTTTTTTAATGGTATACACAAACACATGCAAATATGTCATTTTAACTTATAAAACAAATACAGGATCATATTATTTTGCAGTTTTCTTTTCTTTTTCTCAGCTATATGTCCTGGCAACTCGTTTTTATTGTCTGATTTGTATCAATGTACCATGATTTAACAATTTTAAAAAGCTCATTGACCCTTGTTTCCAAGTTTTCACAATTACAGGAGTCCCCAGTGAATATCCTTTGCTTGCATGTCCTGTGTACTTCTATGCATTCTTTCCCCCTCTATGGGGTAGAGTCCAAAAGTGGAATTGTGAGGCCATTGAGTTTGCAGATTTAAGAAACTGATATATGTACCAGATTGTCTTCCGAAATCATTGTATCTATTTATAGCCCCACCAACATAGAATGAGAACATCATTCTTCCCAAACGCTTGCCATCTGTTCAGTTCAGTTCAGTCACTCAGTTGTCTTGGACTCTTTGCGACCCCATGAATTACAGCACGCCAGGCCTCCCTGTTCATCACCAACTCCCGGAGTTCACTCAGACTCACCTCCATCGAGTCCGTGATGCCATCCAGCCATCTCATCCTCGGTTGTCCCCTTCTCTTCCTGCCCCCAATCCCTCCCAGCATGAGTCTTTTCCAATGAGTCAACTCTTCGCATGAGGTGGCCAAAGTACTGGAGTTTCAGCTTTAGCATCATTCCTTCCAAAGAAATCCCAGGACTGATCTCCTTCAGAATGGACTGGTTGGATCTCCTTGCAGTCCAAGGAACTCTCAAGAGTCTTCTCCAACACCACAGTTCAAAAGCATCAATTCTTCGGTGCTCAGCCTTCTTCACAGTCCAGTTCTCACATGCATACATGACCACAGGAAAAACCATAGCCTTGACTAGACGGGCCTTAGTCGGCAAAGTAATGTCTCTGCTTTTGAAAATGCTATCTAGGTTGGTCATAACTTTTCTTCCAAGGAGTAAGCGTCTTTTAAATTCTTGTCATCTGTAGTAATTGTCTATCTTTAAAATCCTCCCAATCTGATAAGAGAAAAATGACATTTTATTGTTATTTTAATTTGCGATGATCTGTTCATTCAGAAATCGAGTCTATTTTCATATATTTTTTTTAACAATGGTTCTCAACTGGGGCTGATTTTGGCCTCACAAGACATTTGGTGATGTCTGGAGATGTTTTGACTCTTAAGACCCCCAGGTGTGGGGGCACGGGCACTATTGACATTTAGTATGTAGAAAGAATCACTGGCCTCAAATGTTAATAGTGCTGAGGTTTAGAAATCCTCCTTTATTAGTTACTTGTGTTTCTTCTGTGAATTACCTATTGATTATCTTTTTTTGGCGAACTCTTTATGTTTTGGAGGTTTTGATCCTTTTTTGGTATATATTTCCCCATCTGATATTTATATTTAATACAATTTTTCATGTCATTTGCACCAGAGAATTTAAATTTTTTATGTAGATAAATCTACTTATTTTTGTCTTTAGGGCATCTTAATTTTGTCCCACGCTTGGAAAGTTTTCTTATCCAAAGTGTATATAAACATATGCCTATATTTTATTCTAGTATTTTCATAGTTTTATTCATTTCAATGTTTAGCTCTTTATGTGAAATTTATTTTTGTGTCAGTATGACAAACTTTTAAGAACTTTCTAATTAAAAATAGTACACTTTCAAATCTATGAGTAAGCTTGATGTTATAGGAAGATCGTCGTGAAGTCACTCAGTCGTGTCTGACTCTTCATGACCCCATGGACTGTAGCCCACCAGGCCCCTCCATCCATGGAATTTTCTAGGCAAGAGTACTGGAGTGGGTTGCCATTTCCCAGGGGATCTTCCCATCCCAGGAATCGAACCTGGGTCTCCCGCATTGCGGGCATATAGGAAGATAAACCATCGAAGATAAACCATTTATTTATCCAGTGGTCCCCTCTTAGTATGCCTCCAGAAGGGACAAGTGAAACCCCAAGGAACAAATTTAAGCTTCCAATCAGTGCCTTGAAAGCCCTCTAGGATCTGTCTCCACACCTTCTTTCTGATTCCTTCCTAAGCTATCACCACCTTCAGAGAGCCTAAGATTTTCCAACTTGCAAGGAAGCATTTTGCCTTTAATTTCTCAGAGCTCGTTATTAAGTGCTCCTATTGTGCCTAATTGTTTTGCTTTGTTATTATTATTTTTAAAGAAGCCTTTTCCATCCTACCAGCCAGCCAGCTTCTGGGGACAGTTTCTGTGTGCCCCAGTTCAGTGTTCTGTACACGATTGGTATTCAAAACATTTCTCCAAGTGAATGAGAACACAATGCCATTCTCAGAGTCTGGGGATCAGTGTGTGAGAAGTTGGCAGAGCATCTGTGTTTGGGTGTCAGGGGAATAGAGAGCCAGGATCCCTTTGCTGCTTCTTTGAGGGAAGGATGGGCTGGGAAGGGGACAGTGAGGAGCTCTAGCCAGTTTTGCCACTGACCCTCAATATGGTTTTGGGAAGTCCCTTCCCTGTTTTAGTTTCCTCCTCCGACAAGGGATTTTAGAGAAGGCAGATATAAACTCCATGAGAGCAGGAACTGTGTCTTTTCTTGATCTGCACAGTATCCCAGCCCTTTGCATGGCATTTGGCATTCACTCATCGTTGGCTGGATGAAGGATGAATGGATGGACTTCCCTCTTGTGCCTTCATTCCTGGCCCCATGGCCCTGGCAGGCATTGCTAATCAATTAGAACCTTTCCTCCTCTCATTTAGGATGTGGCTTTGTTGCTGTTGTTGTTGAGTATGGCTGCAACAGACACTGGTGATCAGTTGGTGCTGTGCCAGCTCTGGGTTAGGGGTCTTCGAGCTTCTTTGGGGCCCTTCCTACAGGGCAGGGGTTGTTGTGTATGTTCTAGTTTCTGCTCTTCCAAAGTTCAGAGGTGTGGGTTGGGCAGACAGTGTCTCCAGTGCCCCTGCAAGTGGGACCTGCTTTTCTTTATAAGTTTGGGTTTCTCATAAAATCAACTCACTGCAAGCGGCCCCTGGGTCTGGGCTTTTTGTAAGGAAATGGGAACAATTAATGGACTTATCTGATGAAAAGTAACACTGCTAATGATTTATTAATTATCATGAAACTTATCTTTCCGCTTCTTATTAATCAAAGATGTCCTGAAGCTCTGGGCCTCCACATGAGGGGAGCAGACTTAGACACAGCCGGGAGAGGGGGATGTGGACTGGAGCCAGGTGCCCCTAGCTTTCCTGATCCCACCCTGACCACTCCATCCTAGGGGTTAAGGCCCTCGGATTACAGACAAGGAGAGCTGAGAGGCACAACAAAGGGGGTGCCATGTTGGATCACCTACTGTGTGCCAGCCATTGTGCATCATGCAGGGCTCTTCATAGCCTTTCCTCATCCCACATCTACAGAGGAATTACTCTTCATACTTCTTTAGATGAGGAAACTAAGGCCAAGTGGTGTTGAGGTTGCCCAAGTTATACTGTTAGAAATGGTGGAGCTGGGATTTGAACCAAGGTATGTCTGTCCCCTGAGTGGATGGCTTTCAACTGGAGGGGCCTAAATGATTATAGCATGAGTCAGGGGCGGCACACCCTGGCAGAGCTGAGCTGAGGGCCTAGCTCTCCACTCTACATTCCAGGCCACAAGAGAGTGAGGGTGGGGAGAATGGGGCACAGTTCTTTCCTCGGGCCTCAAGGCTCTTGCTGTCTCATCAGTGACACAGGATTCATACCCAGGAAACGTGGGGAACCTGGGGGCAGGGCACAGCTGCATGGGTGAGCACTCTCGCCAAGGGTGCAAGGTTCCCCCAGAAGCTTAGTGCTCGTGGCGGCGCTTCATGGGCCAGGGCTGTGTTGGGGTCTTGCAGGTTGGGTAGGAGTCGCTAGGTGGGACTCCATGGGGAGCGCTTTCAGGCAAGGGGAGCAGCTTGACAAAGGTGAGATGGGCAGAAATGAGGAGATAGCAAAGAGGAACCCAGACTAAAGGCCACTAGGGGAGGGAAGGAATCATGGGGAAGGCAGTCATAAGAGAAAGGGAGGAGGGGCCATTACCAAATTGGGGCCTAGGAGCCGGTGGCTGCTGCCCTCCCTGACCCCTTTCTGTGAAGATAGCAGTAGAATGGTCAAACATGTGAGGGTATGAGTTTGTGTGTGTTTATGAATGAACACGCATATTTATGTGAGTGAGTTTGTGTTCCTATGTAAGATTCTATGCTGCTGCTGCTGAGTCGCTTCAGTCATGTCCGACTCTGTGAGACCCCATGGACGGCAGCCCACCAGGCTCCCCCCGTCCCTGGGATTCTCCAGGCAAGAACAGTGGAGTGGGTTGCATTTCCTTCTCCAGATTCTGTGCAAACATCTAAATAACCACTTGGGTGGGAATGTTTTATGTGTCTGTGTGAGAGCACGCAAATATTTGTGTGTTCATGTGAATGTGCGTTGGTGTGAATGTGTTTAAGCATTAGAGTGAGCTCTGGGAACGTGTGTGAATGTATATGGATACGTTAGTGTGTCTGTCAGTCTTTGTTAAGTGTGAAGATGTGTTTGTGGGGTGCTGTGGGGCTTTAGCAGTATGAGTCCTTGTCTGGTGAGGCAGGAAGGGCAGGCCAGCTGCAGGCAGGCAGGCAGGAGCGTGAGAGGGCTCTGCCGTTCCCTGGGAAGAAGGGCTGAGCGCCTTGCCCTTTCTGGCACTGAGCTTAGGTGCTGCTGTGGGCTAGGAGTGAGGGGAAGGCTGCTCGGTTAGGTGAGCCTCATATTCTGCCCGGAAACTGAGAGCCTCTGCAGTCTTGGCCTTTTAAGTGACTGGTGGACACCCTGGGAGACCCCAGCGAAGGAAGAGAGGCCAGCCTAGGGGCTCAGAGCCGCCATCTTTGGGTGGAGCCCATCTCTGGGCTGTGACTCAAACCATCGCCCTCCCGTCAGCCCTTTGTGTGGCCTGAGTAATTGCATGGCCTTTGTGGCAGAAGTGAGCTGTATAGTGTTGGTGGGACATGAGATCTAGGGTGTCCTGGTGCCAAGGCCCTGGGCAGGGAGGGTAGCCGTGAAACTGCATGTTGGGTGATGTCCCTACAGCCCACCTCAGTCCCCCAGGTCTGGGCAGTGGCTCCTGAGGTCACCTCTGTCAGCAAATCTCTGTCCCACATAGACGTGAGCTGGGTCAAAGACCCACACAGCTGAATCCTGCTTTCTCAAGAACACCACTGCCTATGATGACCAACTATCCAGAACATTTCCTGGGACTGGGTGTGTGTGTCCTCAGTTGCTCAGTCGTCTCTGACTCTTTGTGACCCCGTGGACTATGGCTTGCCAGGCTCCTCTGTCTATGGAATTTTCCAGGTAAACCCCCTTTATTCAGCAGTGAACTTAAACTTCATGAGAGCCCATCTTGTGGAGAAAGAGAAGGTGGGGTAGGAGAAGTGTTAGGAGTAGGAAGACGGGGGCTCCCAGTGATCCTGGGCGGGCCCGCCTTCAGCTCCATCGAGGGCCCTCTTGTTCTTTCTTCTCCCATCAGTCCTCCCTGCTGTCTGTGGGCCTGGGCCCCCACCGCCTGCATCCTCCTCTCAGCCAGCCTTGTTGACTCAGGATCCGGGTCTGCTCTGGTTGGTTGGTGTTCCACGTGGTGCCGTCCCCTGTCCACTGCAGCCCCCAGCTAGGTCGGGTCCCCTGCTCTCCCCTGCCCCGTCTGCTTCTGGCCCAGGGGCGGGAGTAGAAAGGGCTGCCGCCCGCCTGCATCCGGGTGGGCCTGGCTCTCTTCAAGCAGTTGGGCTCCAGCTGCAGACTCCCAAACACATACTTTGGGAGGTCAGCCTGGCCCGCGGCTGGGGCATTCCATTATTTCGGTGACACATCTTTGAACATGCTGCAATTCCTGCAGCCCCAGCTCAGGCCCCATCCCAGGCACAGAGCTGTCTAGATACTAGGGGAGCGCTGGAGGAGTGCTCAGCCCTAGGCTGGTTCCTCAGTGGAAAGAGAAGGTGCTGATGCATGGGGACTGTCCCCTGAAGCCCCTGGCACCCTCATTTGGCATAAGCACTGTCCTTGGCTCTTTTTTCCAAATGCAGATTCCTTGGGAGAGTAACAGATGAGGGTGACATGTGAAATTTTCAATATCAGAGCATGAGAAGCATTTTCTGTCATTTCCTCCAACTGTGGGAAGATGAGGGAGCCCTAGAAAGGAAGAGACTAGTAGGCCCGCTCTATGGTTTTCATTTTTCCATAACACAACCATATTTTTACTTCTGATTCCAACAGACCTATCTATAAAAGGTCCTTCCCAGATGGTCTGTTTTGAAGTATTGAAAATGGCACCCTAGATAGGGTGACCAGGGAAAGGATAGATAAGTTTGTTTTTAAGTGGATTCATGTTGATGTATGGCAAAACCAATACAGTATTGTAAAGTAAAATAAAGTAAAAAAAAAAAAATAATTAAGCCTTACCTGGCTATTACTTGCTGGATGGCAATCAACAAAGTCCTTAACCTCTCTGAGCCCCAGTTCCTCAAGCTACCATATCACCATTGCCAAGAGCCCTCCTGTCTGTGCCTTGGGGTCCTTGGATGCCACCTGTCTGCACACATGGACCTAGGGCACCCTTGCTTATTATGGGGAACGCTTCTGCCTTCTGGGCCAGAGGGAAGGCATGCTGCCTGATGAGTGTGCAAGAAGGCTGATGTGAGAATGGTGGTGACCACCAGCCCCTTCCACAAGCCCCTGGCCAAACTGGCTGCTCTGGTGTCCATGGGATGTTCAGAGCTGGGGCTGGTTGGGAAGCAGCTCTTATCCTGAAAACTCATCATTTTTGTATAATAGAAGTGCTAGAATTTCAGAGATGACTCACTACGGTGGAGAGGATTGCTTTCTTCTTTTGAGCAAAAGGAACACATTTATTAAACACCTTCTATCTCTGGGTCCTTGTACACTCATTATGTCCTTCACCAGACAGATATTTGTATTTTAATTCATGGGTGAGAAAGTTGAGGCCCAGAGAAGTTAAATGTATAATTTGCCTGGCATTATCTGAGAAGACATTGGCTGGAATAGGGTCTGAACCCAGGTCTGCCTCACTTTATCCCTTGTTGCTTCTTTGGGACTATCTGATAACCTATCAAGCTGTCGCTTGAGAAGAAATGGAGAAATCTGTCTTCTTCCATGTTGTCTGTGCTTGCTTCACCCGGGTTTTGTGAGCACCTTCTGTGGTGCCTTTTCTCCCCCAGCCTGGTAGATCTGAGGCTTACCTGGGGCCCTCTGGTCTGGGAGGGTATTGAGCAGCTTCTTCCCATGAGGGAAGGTAGATGATGTCACTCCTGCCCAGCAGGGTAGCATTTTAAAAGAAAAGTCTGAAGAAGGATGCAATGCTTAATCTAGTAGAAAGATATCTTATTGGTGGAACTTCAGGCAGCAGAAAAGGTAGAAGAGATTGATTTGGACATGTAACTTACCCAGGCTCTCAGATGACACCAAAGCATTCCACCTTCATGGAAAGCTTAGTCTATTCCCGAGAAAAGCTTCTTTTCACTGTTTCTCCCCTGCCTAGAGTTCTCATTCACACACACAATTCATAGTCAGAGTTAGCAAATCAAAAAAGGACATGGAGAAGTTAAATATGCACAAGTCATCATTTATGTGGAAAGCTGGGTCCTAGGCCTAGCTGAGATCCTGCTGACCTTGGGGAATGCTCCTTCCCACTCTGGGCTTTAGTATCTTCATGTGTAAAACACAGAGGTTGGGTCGGTCATGCCAATCTTGTTGGCAAATGACAAAGTCCAGCCAAATTGGCCTGGAGAAGGAAATTGCAGTCGCTGATGTAAATGACAAATCAAGGGCAGTCCGGCTTCATGCATGGATGGATCGGGGGTTCCCACATGTGATCAGGTCTCACTCCATCTCTTTCTGCTTTCCTCTGACTGCTTATCCTTTTAGAAGACCTAATAGGAGAGAGAGCAACTCTCCCTATCCTATCCCTATGGCAGAAGTCTTAGGAGTATCTCCAGTTTACCCTTCTATGATGACCTTCTCTCTCCGAATCAATCACTGTGGTGAAGAGTGAAACATAATGATTGGCCAGGCCTGGGTCATGTGCCTTCTGATTGGCTGGGCAGTGGGGGCTATGGAGACATGCTCCTTGGCAACCAGATGGAGGGAAGAAGGGCTGTGAACAGACCTAGGTTAGGCAGCCCAACCACTGGCACCCACCACTGCTAGGTTAGTGGTTTTACATCTCTGCTCTGGAATGCCCAGACCTCTGAGGAGGAACTTCAGGAATATTTGTAAGCTATAAAGGATTTTCCAAAAGTCAACAAGGATTTAAATGATCCGAGGAACTTTTGGTTCCTTTAATATTAGGATTTCACTTAAGTTTTCATTTTGGTAATTTTTTAAAAATTTTGCTGATTTTAAATAGAAGCTTGGAAACCACTGGACAAGATTATGGCTAAGGTTTCTGTTTACACTGTTCTAATGGATTATATGCCAGAGTGAACACTTTTCTTCAATGAGGGGCACATTTAAATAGTGAATCTTCAACCCTGCTTTCCTCATTGTCTTGACTCTGGCTTGTCCTTCTTCTCCTAAGTGATCCTGCTGGCTTTCATGTCTCTGTAGGTAGACCCAAGCCTGCCCTCCCTCACCCTCAAGGACCCACCTGCCTCATGCTTTGCAAATATTCTTCCAGATGCAAAAGAAATACCCCTTTTAGTATAAGCACAAACCGGATACTGGTTATTGCCTTCACCAGCCTGATAGCTAAATTACTTGGAGATGTGGGTATTGGGTTGGCCAAAAGTTCATTTGGGTTTTTTCATAAGATGTTATGGAAAACTTGAACCAATTTTTTGGCCAACCCAATACTTTGCAAATGCCATTTTCTGGTCTGAATGACATGGGGCCAAAAGAAAGGAGCTCTGAGGGGTGGGCTGCTCCTAACATTTAGAAGTCTACGGTCAGAGTACAAATGGTGGTCCTTCTTGCACATGTCTTTATGTTTATAAGTTATAAATCAAGCTAACAAAGTTAAATAAAATATGTTTCTCTCCTCTGCCTTGACAATTGCCCCTTTGTAATGATCCAGAAGGCTAGATTTAAATTTAGAACTTTCAGATTTCTTAGAATTCTGCATTGGAATGCAGCAGCCTAGGGCAAGCCAGCCTGCACCCACAGCTCACCCCTCTTCTCTTGCCACCCTTGCTTGGCCTTGCTCTGTGACTGGCCTTGCATACAGTCCTGTGGACTTTCCAGAGTCCAGGTGTCCAGGTTCTGTGGACACCTTCACACAGCCACCCTTGGTCATCTCATGGGCCAAGAGGTATACAGACCAGAGGCTCATTTTACTGTTGGAGGACAGAACCAGGGAAACCCTTACTCTGACCCTGCAAGGAGGCTCAGAGAATTCCAGAGTCCTAGGGGCCCAGAATGTATTCTGGAAGGGAGTCATGTGTGGGAGGTCATGTCCTATTGAACCTGTGGACCCCTCACTCGGGGAGCAGGGCTGCTATCAGAGAAGGGTCAGAGCAGTGCCATCTGAATTAGGGGGTGGCACACAGGGCAGGAGACCCCCTTGCCTGAGTCTAAGAGCAGCCTGTTCATGTGGGTGGATGGACATGGGGTGACAGAGTCGAGACCTTCAGAAAGCAGAGAATCTGACTGGGAGATCCAGAAACTGTGGTGACTGTTAGTTTTGGGGGTTGACCCCAAACTGGTTATCAGCATTACCATTCAGTATTATCAGTGATGTCTAGGGCTTGAATCATGTATCTACACTTGTCCATAATAACTGGGTCTCAGTGAACCACTAACAATAACAGAGGACCAGGAAGGAGACAAAATACCCAACTGAGTGTGAGGCAGCCCAGGATGTATATGAGTTTTTCAAAAGGAATTGGAGAACTGCTTTCATTGCTCTAAAACACTTCATCCTGCAGGAGGACGTTGGAAAAGAAAGGGAGATTTCGGAATGGAGGATTTTGGAGAAGGCTGCTGGAGTGAATGAACCCTGAGCAGGATAGTAGGGCATGTCTGGAGCTGGCGTGAGGGCTTTAAGTCTCACTGAGAGAACTTGGGGCCATGTGGCCTGTGGCAGTGAGAGGGGTTTGTGTCTGGGAAGTGTCAGGTCAGGATTTGTGAGTGCTTCCCATGGGCCAGATTGTGCCATGTGCACGAAAACCTGACTGCAGCTATTTGGGCTGATGCCTAAGAGGTCTGTCTGGGAGGCGTCTCTGAAACCAGCTCCACATGTGGAATCCAGACCTCATCTCCTGGGCACAATCCCTTAAACAAGCCTGGGGACAGAGGCTGCTAGTTGCTCTTAGTATCTGCTCTACCCTTATTCCACAACAATAAGATTTGTAGCTGGAGACACGACCCTACTGGTGGAGACTGTATTTCTTAGCTTCCCTTGCAGCTAAAGAGTGACCTTGCCACTAAGTTCTCACCAAGGGATTATGAACAGAAAAGATGAATGAGGGCTGTGCTGGTAATTGTTTAATAACCAGTTCTTTAGGGAAAATAAAGCCCTGATGGCAGTGTTTGCCAATTTCTGTGGTGTAAATACTCCCACCACGGCTGATCTCAAGCTATGCACAGTCATCTCTTGGAGCCAGTGGGATCCAGCCCCCGCACTTCATTAGATCAGCTTCTGGCTCTTTCCTTTAAGGTAATGACAGGTGTACTGTCCGTCCCCCCTCCTCCTCCCAGCTGACTGGAATGCAGACATGATCAATAGCTGTCTTGTACCAGACAGATAAGGGCAACACTCCAGGGGTGATAGACCAAAAGAGAAAACCAGCTCAGGTCCCAGTGACTTTGGGGAGCAGAGAGGCCATTTGGGTTCAGACATTTACATGAAAGCAAAATAAACGTCTATTTTATTTAAGTCATTTAGATTTTAGGCTCTCAGGAACAACTAAAAGTGTGAAATGTAACTCACCAAGGAGCCCATAGAGTCAGAAAGAGAGATTATCTTTGATGACATCTGCCTCTGCTAGGTATCTGGCATCTAGCAACACACACCTCTCTTGAAGGTAGAAAGCGGACACCAGGTTTAGGGCCAGGCCTGGGGAAGGAGAAATCGAGGGACAGGCGAACATTGACTTTCTGTCTCAATGCACTCTGTTGCTCTAATTGCTTGTAATTTATCGTTCCACTAGACTTCAGGTTTCTGGAGAGATGCTGATACTCAGAAAATGCACCTGGTGCTGCTGCTGCTAAGTCACGTCAGTCGTGTCCAACTCTGTGCGACCCCACAGACGGCAGCCCAACAGGCTCCTCTGTCCCTGGGATTCTCCAGGCAAGAATACTGGAGTGGGTTGCCATTTCCTTCTCCAATGCATGAAAGCGAAAAGTGAAAGTGAAGTTGCTCTGCAGCTGCTAAGTCGCTTCAGTCGTGTCCAACTCTGTGCGACCCCATCGACGGCAGCCCACCAGGCTCCCCTGTCCCTGGGATTCTCCAGGCAAGAACACTGGAGTAGGTTGCCATTTCCTTCTCCAATGCATGAAAGTGAAAAGTGGAAGTGAAGTCGCTCAGTCATATCCGACTCTTAGAGACCCCATGGACTGCAGCCTACCAGGCTCCACCGTCCCTGGGATTCTCCAGGCAAGAACACTGGAGTGGGTTGCCATTTCCTTCTCCAATGCGTGAAAGTGAAGTCGCTCAGTCGTGTCTGACTCTTAGCCACCCCATGGACTGCAGCCCACCAGGCTCCTCCATCCATGGGATTTTGCAGGCAAGAGTACTGGAGTGGGGTGCCATTGTCTTCTCTGGAAGTTGCTCAGTCTGTCCAACTTTTAGTGACCCCATGGACCGCAGCCTACCAGGCTCCTCCATCCATGGGATTCTCCAGGCAAGAGTACTGGAGTGGGGTGTCACACCCTAAACACCAGGGATCAGGGACAGATCTGGGTTTGGCTTCCATTTCCTTCATGGGGAGACCAGGCCTGACATTTCCTTCGTGCTCGCAGAGTTCGGTAGCTGTGGTCTCTTCCCACTTCCTGCTTTGTCTCTGTCAGTCTGTTTTTCTTCAGGGTATAGCATCCCTGACTGAGGTCTCAGAGCACCCCCATGCAACCCAGAAACCCTGTGAGGTGGAGAACTGTGAACTGTTCTTGCCACTTGATGAATGAGCAAACCAAAGCCCAGATCATCTGTCTCATCCTTGCAGTCTCTTGTTTAATATTCCAGTTTCCTCAACTGACTGTGGACTCTGGGGAAGGATCATATCAGGTGTGTATGGTGCTGCAGCCTACCCCAGAGCCCTTAATGAACATTTGTTCATTCCCTGATGAAGATAACCCCTCATTACAAAGGGTGGAAGGTGGTTTGCAGAGCTCAAGCTAGAATTGTGGTTTTCAACCTGATATGCTTTTAAACACAAGAACTTTTGGCAACACATTGGAGGTGTTAAAAAATTCAAAACCACACTAAATATGCCAGTAGTAACTCCATTAGTCACTATGGAGGTGTCCTCGAATGCTTGTGTGGGCTCCAGAGCAGACTGCTCTGGACTCCTTTCATGCCACACTGCTTTATGAGTGTGCCAGCAGGCAAGAGTACTGGAGTGGGGTGCCATTGTCTTCTCTGGAAGTTGCTCAGTCTGTCCAACTTTTAGTGACCCCATGGACCGCAGCCTACCAGGCTCCTCCATCCATGGGATTCTCCAGGCAAGAGTACTGGAGTGGGGTGTCACACCCTAAACACCAGGGATCAGGGACAGATCTGGGTTTGGCTTCCATTTCCTTCATGGGGAGACCAGGCCTGACCTTTCCTTCGTGCTCGCAGAGTTCGGTAGCTGTGGTCTCTTCCCACTTCCTGCTTTGTCTCTGTCAGTCTGTTTTTCTTCAGGGTATAGCATCCCTGACTGAGGTCTCAGAGCACCCCCATGCAACCCAGAAACCCTGTGAGGTGGAGAACTGTGAACTGTTCTTGCCACTTGATGAATGAGCAAACCAAAGCCCAGATCATCTGTCTCATCCTTGCAGTCTCTTGTTTAATATTCCAGTTTCCTCAACTGACTGTGGACTCTGGGGAAGGATCATGTCAGGTGTGTATGGTGCTGCAGCCTACCCCAGAGCCCTTAATGAACATTTGTTCATTCCCTGATGAAGATAACCCCTCATTACAAAGGGTGGAAGGTGGTTTGCAGAGCTCAAGCTAGAATTGTGGTTTTCAACCTGATATGCTTTTAAACACAAGAACTTTTGGCAACACATTGGAGGTGTTAAAAAATTCAAAACCACACTAAATATGCCAGTAGTAACTCCATTAGTCACTATGGAGGTGTCCTCGAATGCTTGTGTGGGCTCCAGAGCAGACTGCTCTGGACTCCTTTCATGCCACACTGCTTTATGAGTGTGCCTTTGGGGACCTCTTAGTCTCAGGCACAATTACTGTGGGTGTCATTGGATGTTCCATCTTTCTTTGATGCCAGCCTGCCAGACAGTCTTCTTACCGTTTACAGCTCTTTCTACTTCTGTACAACCTACCTAGTTCTACACTGAGCCAGTTTTCCTTTTTTGGGGAATTGAGTTATTCCTTAGGGCTTCCCAGATGGTGCTAGTGGTAAAGAACCCATCTGCCAATGCAGAGTATGTAAGAGATGTGGGTTCGGTCCCTGGGTTGGGAAGACCCCCTGGAGGAGGGCATGGCAATGCAGTCCAGTATTGTTGCCTGGAGAATCTCATGGACAGGAGAGCTTGGTGGGCTACAGTCCATAGAGTCGCCAAGAGTAGGACATGACTGAAGTGACTTAATGCACAGTGCACACGCACACACACACACACACACACACACACACACACACACACACACACACACAGCTATTCCTTATGTGGGTGATAGGTTAGACCAATGGTTCTCAATTGGGGCTGAATTGGCACCCCCAGGGGATGTTTGACATTATTGAGATATTTATGATTTTCATACCTGGGAAGCAGGTTAGCACCTGACATCTATTGAATAGAGACCATAGATGCTGTTAAGCATGCTATAACATATGGGATGCCCCTACAACAAAGTTATCCATGCTCAAACCTCAACGTGCAGAGATTGAGACACCCTGGGTTAGCCTTTGGGGATGGAAGCCTCAGCAGAAGCTGCAGTAGCAGGAGGGCAGGGGGCTTTCTGCAGTCAGAACCAGCCCATCCAAGACTCAGATCACAAGCAAGCTTACTTGCCAGGGCAATCCTGGGCACGGTCACCTTTAACAGGCAGGGCTGCCTTAATTCTTGCTTCAGTAAGTGGCCTAGAAGTCATCCTGACTGACCTACAACTGGTAGGAATCACATAGGCACAATATGCCTGCATGGCCATTTGAAAGATTAAGAGGTAAAAACAAACAAAATATCCCCCAAACTACAGTAACCCCCCTTATCCACAAGAGATACTTTCCAAGATCCTCAGTGGATGCATAGACCCTTGGAGTGTGCTGAAATCTACATGTACTATGTTTTTTTCTTATACGTACATACCTATGATAAACTTTAATTTATAAATTAGGCATAGTAAGAGATTAACAACCAAACTGATTATAAAATAGAACAATATAACAATATACTGTAATAAAAGTACCCCCCACCACCTTTTCCTTCTTAACTAAACACTTATCATGCACCATGGCCATAACTTTTCCGTTTGAGGTGCAAACAGCAAAACTAGCACAAATTTATTTTTCCTTCTTCACAATTTCACAGATAAAAGACTTGCTCTTAGTAATCTTAGTAATCTCAGCATGGGACTTTTTTCTTTCCACATTAAGTCTAGAACTTTCACCTTTTTACTTAAAGGAAGCACTTTCTAGCTTCTCTTTAGCATATGCACATTGTCAGTATCACCACTCTTGTACTTCGGGTCCATTATTAAGGGTTACTTGAACACAAGCCCTGTGATTCCATGGCAGTTGACTTGACAACTAAGATGACTACTAAATGACTGCATGTGCTCAGACTCTAAGTTGTGTTCAATTCTTTGTGACCCCATGGGCTGCAGCCCGCCAGGCTCCTCTGTCCATGGAATTTCCCAGGCAAGAATACTGGAGTGGTTTGCTATTCCCTACTCCACGGGATCTTTCTGACCCAAGGGTCGTCTTTTGCATTCCTATATTGTTGTTCAGTTGCTCAGTTATATCAAACTCTTTGTGACCCTGTGGACTGCGGCATGCCAGACTTCCCTGTCCTTCACTATTTCACTGAGTTTGCTCAATCTCATGTCCATTGAGTCAGTGATAAAATTCAACCATCTTATTCTCTGTCACTCCTCTTGCCCTCGATTTTTCCCAGCATCAGGGTCTTTCCCAATGTGTTTGCTCTTAGAATCAGGTGGCCAAAGTACTGGCGCTTCAGCTTTAGCACCACTCTTTCCAATGAATATTCAGAGTTGATTTCCTTTAGGATTGACTGATTTGATCTCCTTGCAGTCCAGGGGATTCTCAAGAGTCTTCTCCAGCACCACAGTTTGAAAGCATCAATTCTTTGAAGCTCAGTCTTCTTTATGCTCCAACTCTCACATTCAAACATGACTACTGGAAAAACTATAGCTGTGACTATAGGACCTTTTCTGGGATGGTGTCTCTACTTTTTAATACACTGTCTAGGTTTGTCATTGCTTTTCTTCCAAGGAGCAAGAGTCTTTTAATTTTGTGACTGCAGTCACTGTCCACATTGATTTTGGAGCCCAAGAAAATGAAATGTGACACAGTTTCCACTTTTTCCCCATCTATTTGCCATGAAGTGATAGGACTGGATGCCATAATCTTCGTTTTTTGATTGCTAAGTTTTAAGCCAACTTTCTCACTCTCTTCTTTCATCTTCCTCAAGAGGCTCTTTATTTACTCTTCACTTTCTACCACTGTGCCACCTGTAAATCCCTAATGGGAGAGAAATTGTTGACAAGGGAATGATTCACATCCCGGGTAGAATGGAGCTAGAGGGTGCGAGATTTCATTTTGCTACTAGGAGTGGCGCGAAATTTAAAACATATGAATTATTTCTGGAATTTTCCATTTAATATTTTTGGACCACCATTGACCACAGGTAACTCAAACCATGGGAAGTGAAACTGCAGATAAGGGGGGACTACTGTACCTGCCCTTTAGACTAGTAATTCCTTTTCTAGGAATAAAGCCAGAGTAAATAATTGGAGAAACACCTAAAGATGTTTTGAGGGTTATTTGTTACAAAGTTATTTATAGTAGCAGTAAATCAGCAGGGAATTTTAATATTACCTTGTGATACAATCATATGATACAATGCTATGCACTTGGGTTGCATTCATCTGCAAGGAATTGAAAATGTGACTAACAGCAGCTTTAACACATAGGATGTCTTCATCACCTGATAACAAGAAGTCTAGACGTAGGCAGTTCCAGGCTAATGCAGCGGCCCAAGGATATGGTTAAGAAACCAGACTCCATCTAGTTCCCTTCTTTTCATCCTTATTGTCATGGGATGGTCACCACCCCTCCGGATATGACTGCTGCTGCTGCTAAGTCGCTTCAGTCGTGTCCGACTCTGTGTGACCCCATAGACGGCATGACTAGCATTCCAGAAAGCAAGAAAGAAGAAACAGGGAAAAGATGGGAACGAGTCTATGTCTTTTTTATAAGGGACCCACTCAGTGAGTTCTGCTTATTCCTATTGGCCAGACTGTGTCACATGGCCAATCCTACCTGCAGGAGTCTGGGAAGGTAAGAAGCCACCTTTTGTGGCTAAGGTAAGGTGGCTTTCCAGATTCTTTGAGGAAGTTAAGGGAATGGAGGGGTAGTCATTAAACCAAGTGACTTTGAGTAGCCAGTCTGTAGTGTCTGCCACAACAAAGCAGACTAGAAATTGTTAAGTAATACAAAAAATCTCAGGCAATGTGAAATTTATTGAAGAAAAAAATTGGACCCAAAACTGTAACCACAATATTATTATAATTTAAAAAAATGATATCGTTATTCCCCTCCCCAGTTCTACTGAGATGTAATTAAAATATAATAGTGTATTAGTTTCAGGTATGCAGCATAATGATTTGATATATATATATATATATTGCAATATTACTGCCACAGCAAGTTTAGTTAACATCCGTCACTTCACATGGTTACTTTTTTCCCCTGTGATGAAAACTTTTAAGATCTATTCTCTTGGCAACTTTTTTTTTTTGGTAAATTAATTTATTTACTTTAATTGGAGGCTAATTACTTTACAGTATTGTAGTGTTTTTTTTGCCATACATTGACATGAATCAGCCATGGGTATACATGTGTCCCCCATCCTGATCCCCCTTCCCACCTCCCTCCCCATCCCATCCCTCAGGGTTGTTCCAGTGCACCAGCCCTGAGCGCCCTGTCTCATGCATTGAACCTGGACTGGCGATCTATTTCACATATATTATAAATGTTTCAGTGTTATTCTCTCAAATCATCCCACCCTCACCTTCTCCCACTGAGTCCAAAAGTCTCATCTTTACATCTGTGTCTCTATTGCTGTCTCGCATATAGGGTCATTATTACCATCTTTCTAAATTTCATATATATGCATTATTATACTGTATTGATGTTTTTCTTTCTGACTTACTTCACTCTGTATAATAGGCTCTAGTTTCAT
The DNA here is from genome assembly GCA_006410635.1 of Cephalophus harveyi. Classification (NCBI taxonomy): domain Eukaryota; kingdom Metazoa; phylum Chordata; class Mammalia; order Artiodactyla; family Bovidae; genus Cephalophus; species Cephalophus harveyi. The sequence continues at coordinate 24,728 of SJYT01046999.1, read as the reverse complement.
CCACCTCATTAGAACTGATTCAAATGCATTATTTTTAATAGCTGAGTAATATTCCATTGTGTTTGTGTACCACAGCTTTCTTATCCATTCGTTTGCTGATGGACATCTAGGTTGCTTCCATGTCCTCAGTTCAGTTCAGTTCAGTTCACTCACTCAGTCGTGTCCGACTCTTTGCGACCCCATGAATCACAACATGCCAAGCCTCCCTGTCCTAGCTATTGTAAACAGTGCTGCAATGAACATTGGGGTACACATCTCTTTCAACTCTGGTTTTCTCGGTGTGTATGCCCAGCAGTGGGATTGCTGGGTCATATGGCAGTTCTATTTCTAGCTTTTTAAGGAATCTCCACAATGTTCTCCATAGTGGCTATACTAGTTTGCATTCTCACCAATAGTGGGAATGTAAAGATTTCCCTTTTCTCCACATTTATTGTTTGTGGACTTTAAAAAAATTATTTAATTATTCAGCTGTGTCAGGTCTTAATTGTGGCATGTGGGATCCTTCTTTGTGGCCCACAGACTCTTTGGTTGTGGTATGTGGGCTTAGTTGCTCTGCAGCATGTGAGACCTTAGTTCCCTGAGCAGGGATCAAGCTTAAGTTTCCTGTGTTGCAAGGCAAATTCTTAACCACTGGACCACCAGGAAAGTCCCGTGGCAGCTTTGAAGTCAACAATATGGTATTTTAGCTGTAGTCACCATGCTGTAATTGCATTCCGAGGACTTATTTATTTTTTAATTGAAAGTTTGTACCTTTCAACCACCTTCACTCTTTTTGTCCGCCTCCCAACTCCCGACTTTGACAACCACTAATATGGGGCTTCCCTGGTGGCTCAGAGGTTAAAGCGTCTGCCTCCGATGCGGGAGACCCGGGTTCGATCCCTGGGTCGGGAAGATCTTAAAAACCACTATAATCTTCCTTAGTATTATCATTCCCAGACTTGCTCCATGATAAAGTCTCTTTAAGATCTCTCTCCTCTCCCTCTCTGCATGTGTATCTGTACGAGCTTCCTTGGTGGCTCAGTGGTAAAGACTTCGCCTGCCAATGCAGGAGACTCAGGCTTGATCCCCAGGAGTGTTGGGAAGATCCCCTGGAGAAGGGAATGGCAACTCACTCCAGTATTCTTGCCTGGGAAATCCCATGGACAGCGGAGCCTGGCGGGCTACAGTCCATGGGATTGCAAAGAGTCAGACATGACTTAACAACTAAAAAAACAACAATAACAATCCATCTGCCTATACACACACACAAACACAAGAGGAGTTGGTTTTGGGGTTTTTTAAATCCCAAACTGGAAAATCTTCATCTACCAAAAACCCTGAAGCCAAGTGCTTTCCCAGGCTCAAGGACTGCTGGGCTTTCAGATGATGGCCCTGGTCGCCGACATTCCCAGGAGATCTCCCTATCACCTCTGCCCTTGCTGCTCCTGGGAGCCCTCTCTTGGAACTTCACCCCGAGCCTTTTTCCAGGACTGATGTGCTCCTATAGAAAGATCTCTCAAAGCTGTGGTCAGTCTGGTAGAGGTCTGCTCTACCAGAGTGGGTGGTAATCATGTGTCTCCTTGATGGAAGGGCCTTTGACCTTGGGGAGAGGGAGTGAACTGAGGAGGAATCTCCAAAGCAGAAGGGTAGAAAATGAGGAAAGCAGGTCGGTAATGGGGTACACTACTGGCCTTAGCTGGGGGTATGTTGAACTGACGTACTCCTTTCCCAATTTGGAACCAGTCTGTTGTTCCATGTCTGGTTCTAACTGTTACTTCTTGACCTGCATACAAATTTTTCAGGAGGCAGGTAAGGTGGTCTGGTATTTCCATCTCTTGAAGAGTTTTCCACAGTTTGTTGTGATCCACATGGTCAAAGGCTTTGGCATAGTCAATAAAGAAGTAGATGTTTTTCTGGAACTCTCTTGCTTTTTCTGTCATCCAATGAATGTTGGCAATTTGAGCTCTGCTTTCTCTGCCTTTTCTAAATCCAGCTTGAACATCTGGAAGTTCATGGTTCACATACTTTTGAAGCCTGGCTTGGAGAATTTTGAGCATTACTTTGCTAACATGTGAAATGAGTGCAATTGTGTGGTAGTTTGAACATTCTTTGACATTGCTTTTCTTTGGGATTGGAAGGAAAACTGACCTTTTCCAGTCCACTGGTGGCCACTGCTGAGTTTTCTATATTTGCTGGCATATTGAGTGCAGCACTTCCACAGCATCATCTTTCAGGATTTGAAATAGCTCAGTTGGAATTCCATCACCTCTACTAGCTTTGTTCATAGTGATGCTTCCTCAGGCCCACTTGACTTCACGCTCCAGAATGTCTGGCTCTATGTGAATGATCACACCATCGTGGTTATCTTGTTCATTAAGATCTTTTTTTGCATAGTTCTTCTGTGTATTCTTACCTCGTCTTCTTAATATCTTCTGCTTCTGTTAGGTCCATACCATTTCTATCCTTTATTCTGTTTCCAAAATGGGAAATTTGGTTCCAAATTGGGAGAGGAGTACATCTAGGCTGTATATTGTCACCCTGTTTGTTTAACTTATATCCAGAGTTCAGTTCAGTCCAGTTCAGTCCCTCAGTCATATCCGACTCTTTGCGACCCCATGGACTGCAGCACGCTAGGCCTCCCTGTCCATCACCAACTCCCAATTATTCAAACTCATGCCCATTGAGTCGGTGATGCCATGCAACCATCTCATCCTCTGTCATCCCCTTATCCTGCTGCCTTCAATCTTCCCAGCCTCAGGGTCTTTTCAAATGAGTCAGTTCTTCGAATCAGGTGGCCAAAGTATTGAAGTTTCAGCTTCAGCCTCAGTCCTTCCAATAAATATTCAGGAGTGATTTCCTTTAGGATGATGTGCAGAGCACATCATGCGAAATGCTAGGCTGGATGAAGCACGAGCTAAAATCAAGATTGCCAGGAAAAATATCAGCAACCTCAGATATGCAGATGACACACCCTTATGGCAGAAAGTGAAGCGGAACTAAAGAGCCTCTTGACAAAAGTGAAAGAGGAGAGTGAAAAGCTGGCTTAAAACTCAACATTCAAAAAAACTAAGATAATAGGATCTGGCCCCATCACTCCATGGCAAATAAACAGGGAAACAATGGAAACAGTGACAGACTTTATTTTCTTGGGCTCCAAAATCATTGCAGATGGTGACTGCAGCCATGAAATCCAAAGACACTTGCTCCTTGGAAGAAAAACTATGACCAAACTAGACAGCATATTAAAAAGCAGAGACATTACTTTGCCAACAAAGGTCCATCTAGTCAAAGCTATGGTTTTTCCAGTACTCATGTATGGATGTGAGAGTTGGACCATAAAGAAGGCTGAGTGCCGAAGAATTGATGCTTTTGAACTGTGGTGCTGGAGAAGACTCTTGAGAGTGCTTTGGACAGCAAGGAGATTAAACCAGTCAATCCTAAAGGAAATCAGTCCTGAATATTCATGGGAAGGACTGAGCTGAAGCTGAAGCTTCAATACTTTGGCCACCTGATGGGAAGAACTGACTCCGTGGAAAAGACCCTGATTCTGGGAAAGACTGAGGGCAGGAGGAGAAGGAGACTACAGAGGATAAGATGGTTGGGTGGCATCACCAACTCGATGGGTATGGGTTTGCACAGGCTTCAGTAGTTGGTTCTGGACAGGGAAGCCTGGAGTTTTGCAGTCCATGGGGTTGCAAAGAGTCAGACACGACTGAATCAAACCTTGAACTGAATGAATGGAGACAGGCGAGGTGGGGGGGCACTGCTGTTAGTGTTGGACACCTGGGTCTGCTGCCTTGCCCTCTGAGCAGGAAGGGGAAAATGAGCATAACAATGAGACAAAGAGATCTCAGCCATTGAGCACGTCTGTATGTTGTATGAAGTTCTCTACCACTCATCTCATGCTCATGACTACCTGAGGAGGGCGCTCTTTTTTGGTCCATGTCATGTACAGTAGCTGTGGAGTTGTACCCCAGATTCAGTTCCCCACCCATATCAGTAAGACTTGGAAAGTCACTGAAGTGTCTGTGCTTGTTTCCTCTCTATAAAAGGAGGCAAAGATAGGATTTCATCAGAGGGTTGTTGTGAGGATGAAGTAAATTAATATATATAAAGAGCCTGGCACAGGATCTGGCTAGTAGTAAACCCTCACAAAATATCAAGCTCCATTAATACAAAGCTTTTCAGTTTAGTTCAGTTGCTCAGTTGTGTCTGAATCTGCAACCCCATGGACTGTAACATGCCAGGCTTCCCTGTCCATCACCAATTACCAGAGCTTGCTCAAACCCATGTCCATTGAATCAGTGATGCCATCCAACCATCTCATCCTCTGTCATCCCCTTCTCCTCCTGCCTTCAATCTTTCCCAGCATCACGGTCTTTTCCAATGAGTCAGTTCTTCGAATCAGGTGGCCAAAGTATTGGAGCTTCAGCTTCAATATCAGTCCTTCCAATGAACACCCAGGATTGATTTCCTTTAGGATGGACTGGTTGGATCTCCATGCAGTCCAAGGGACTCTCAAGAATCTTCTCCAGCACCACAATTCAAAAGCATCAATTCTTCGGCACTCAGCTTTCTTTATGGTCCAACTCTCACATCCATACATGACTACTGGAAAAACCATAGCTTTAACTAGATGGACCTTTGTTGCAAAGCATTGTCTCTGCTTTTTAATATGCTGTCTGTGTTTGTCATAGCTTTTCTTCCAAGGAGCAAGCATCTTTTCATTTCATGGCAGCAGTCACCATCTGCAGTGATTTTTGAGTCCAAAAATTAAAGTCAGCCACCGTTTCCACTGTTTCCCCATTTATTTGCCATGGAGTGATGGGACCAGATGCCATGATCTTAGTTTTCTGAATGTTGAGTTTTAAGTCAGCTTTTTCAGTCTTCTGTTTCACTTTCATCAAGAGGCTCTTTAGTTCTTTGCTTTCTGCCATAAGGGTCTTCTGTGTATCTGAGGTTATTGATGTTTCTCCTGGCAATCTTGATTCCAGCTTGTGCTTCATCCAGCCTGGCATTTTGCATGATGTACTCTGCATATAAGTTAAATAAGCAGAGTGACAATATACAGCCTTGACGTACTCCTTTCCCAATTTGGAACCAGTCTGTTGTTCCATGTCTGGTTTTAACTGTTGCTTCTTGACCTGCATACAAATTTTTCAGGAGGCAGGTAAGGGGGTCTGGTATTTCCATCTCTTGAAGAGTTTTCCACAGTTTGTTGTGATCCACATGGTCAAAGGCTTTGGCATAGTCAATAAAGAAGTAGATGTTTTTCTGGAATTTTCCTGCTTTTTCTCTCATGTAATGAATGTTGGCAATTTGAGCTCTGCTTTCTCTGCTTTTTCTAAATCCAGCTTGAACATCTGGAAGTTCATGGTTCACGTACTGTTGAAGCCTGGCTTGGAGAATTTTGAGCATTACTTTGCTAGCATGTGAAATGAGTGCAGTTGTGTGGTAGTTTGAACATTCTTTGACATTGCTTTTCTTTGGATTGGAAGGAAAACTGACCCTTTCCAGTCCACTGGGGCCCACTGCTGAGTTTTGCAAATTTGCTGGCATATTGAGTGCAGCACTTTCACAGCATCATCTTTTAGGATTTGAAATAGCTCAGTTGGAATTCCATCACCTCTACTAGCTTTGTTCATAGGGATGCTTCCTAAGGCCCACTTGACTTCACGCTCCAGCATGTCTGGCTCTAGGTGAGTAATTATGCCACCATGGTTATCTGGGTCATGAAGATCTCTTTTGTTTTTAATACAAAGAAAGTTTTTAATCAAGATCAAAAAAATAATGCACATGAAGCAACAGGTACAGCGAATGCATCTAACAAAGAATACATGAACTTTGATATGTACAATACCTGCTTCCTTCACTCCTGTATTTGATACCTGAGGAAACTGAGGCCTGGAGAGTGAAAAGAGAGTTTCTGAAGGTCACATGGTAAGAGTGGGGGCAAATCTAAGACCTGGACGCAGGTTTCTTGGCTTCTAGCAAAGACCTGGGATACACACGGCAAACTGCCTGGGAAACTTACAGAAGGTACCAGAGGCACTTGGCACAGCATCTGGGGGCAGGGTGGGGAGTGGGCCTCAGGAAAGGCTGAGAAGACACTTGTATCCCCTGGGCCTGCCTTTCAGGGGGCCTTCCCACAGTCCGCCCTTAGCCTCGGGTGGCCCTTCCGTCCACGTGTCTGAGCCATCCCTGCTCTTTCCTAGAATGAAAGGAATGCCCCTTGCTGCACTTGGGTCCCTAAGCAGTTTTGACTTTGGTCTTCCACGGCCTGTTCTCTTACACTTGGCCCTGGCCGCTGAGTGTTGGCTCAGAAGACAGTCCCAGAGCCCACCACCTGGTCTATCTCAATGGCCTGGCCGGGAAGCCAGATGAAGAGGGAAATTCAGCAGTCATAGACTTCAAAGGGACCAAAACTGGTGTCAAGTGAGAAAGCTCCGGGGAAGCCTGTGTCTGACCCCACGCCCAGTCCCAGCCCTGTCCCTGCCGGGGCTGATGGCCTGAAATCAGCCTCCTTCTGTGGGACACGTGGCCACATGGTGTGTGTTTGCAGGGCTTCCATATACTGTCTTGACCTGCTCCAGGGCTGCTGGGCAGTCTCTGGGGTTGGTGGGCCAGGTCCAAGATGCTTTGGGGTTACCAGATGGAAATAAATGTAGCATGATACTGTTTTTAGTATTAATGTTTTGAGAAACTGATCAGAAATCCTGTGTTTAACCCAAACGAGGAGCACCAGGTTATCTGAGGCAGTTTGGTGTTTGGCTGAAATTGAACCACAGCTTTGCATAGTCCCAGGGATTAGCCCGTCCTGGTCCAACCAGGGGTGATTGGCATTGATGTCATCAGATTTCCCAGGAACAAAATGGTGACAAGATGATGACTGTTATATTGAGTGACCCCTGGGATTCTTTCTGTTTCTGAGATTCTGAGTCCTAACATTGGTTCTGAACTCTGGCCATACCACCAAAGATGCACAACCAAGCATGGAGGGGTTCTGGAAGCCAGGAGTTATTAACAGGACTCATCTGCCTAGGGTATCATATGTACCTGGAGATGGCTAGTTGAAAGTTGATTAACTGGTAGGTAGGTAATTAAAAACATGATTTTTCTATTAAAACTTAACCCAAGTTCTACATTGGAGTGTTTGAAGACCTTGTTGTCCTTTTAAAATACACTGGCCCTTCACTTTTTCTCTACATGTGTGCTAGGTCGCTTCAGTCATGACTGACTCTCTGCGACCCCATGGACTGTAGCTCGCCAGGCTCCTCTGTTCATGGGATTTGCCAAGCAAGAATACTGGAGTGGGTTGCCATGCCCTCCTCCAAGGGATCTTCCCAACTCAGGGATTGAACCCATGTCTCTTACGTCTCCTGCATTGGCGGGTGGGTTCTTTACCACTAGTGCCACCTAAGGAGCCCAGCCTTTTCTCTAATGCCTCAAAATTACCTTAAAGAAAAGACCCTAACTGATACACATTAGGTTTGCTGCTGCTGCTGCTGCTGCTGCTGCTGCTAAGTCGCTTCAGTCGTGTGTGACTCTCTGCGACCCCACAGATGGCAGCCCACTGGGCTCCGCCATCCCTGGGATTCTCCAGGCAAGAATACTGGAGTGGGTTGCCATTTCCTTCTCCAATGCATGAAAGTGAAAAGTGAAAGTGACGTCGCTCAGTCACGCCAGGCTCCTCTGTCCATGGGATTTGCCAAGCAAGAATACTGGAGTGGGTTGCCATGCCCTCCTCCAAGGGATCTTCCCAACTCAGGGATTGAACCCATGTCTCTTACGTCTCCTGCATTGGCGGGTGGGTTCTTTACCACTAGTGCCACCTAAGAAGCCCAGCCTTTTCTCTAATGCCTCAAAATTACCTTAAAGAAAAGACCCTAACTGATACACATTAGGTTTGCTGCTGCTGCTGCTGCTGCTGCTGCTGCTAAGTCGCTTCAGTCGTGTGTGACTCTCTGCGACCCCACAGATGGCAGCCCACTGGGCTCCGCCATCCCTGGGATTCTCCAGGCAAGAATACTGGAGTGGGTTGCCATTTCCTTCTCCAATGCATGAAAGTGAAAAGTGAAAGTGACGTCGCTCAGTCATGTCTGACTCAGCGACCCCATGGACTGCAGCCTACCAGGCTTCTCCATCCATGGGAGTTTCTAGGCAAGAGTACTGGAATGGGATGCCATTGCCTTCTCCGATGCATTAGGTTTAACCCAAATGAAAAAATTTCACATAGTGAAATTTCCCATCCTCTCCTCTCTGCAGACCAAGGGGTATGTGTTTACTTCTAGCTACAGTGGATGTTAGGGCTTCCCTGATGGCTCAAATGGTAAAGAATCTGCCTGCAGTGCAGGAGACCCAGGTTCGATCCCTGGATGCTGAAGATCTCCTGGAGAAGGAAATGGCAGCCCACTCCAGTATTCCTGGCTGGAGAATTTCATGGACAGAGGAGCCTGGCAGGCTACAATCCATGGGGTTGCAAAGAGTTGAACACATACAGGGTGAATTTTGGATGCCCTGGTCTTCCCATGATAGTCCCCGGGCCCAGGGCAAGCCCTCGGGGGAGTTCTGGACGTTTGATGAACCCCCTCTGGACTCTGAGGCTTAGCTCCTCCTCTTCCCTCCTTTTGGGTGGTAGGAGGGAGATTCATTTCCCTGCAGGGGCTTTAGAGTCTGGTTAGTGCTTCCTATAAGGGGCACTCTGTATGGAGATCCTAAAAAGAGCCCTCAGTTCAGCTTGTACCCAGTCATCAGCAAAGGGCCAAGAGAGTTGGCCAGGTTCATGCCCAGAGCTGTATCAACCCTGTGGGCACCTCCCTGATGTAGCTACCAACCATCCCCGTGTGTCTCACAGAGGGCAGGTGGGGACTCTCTCTCAGAAAGGCAGGGGGACACAGGGCAAGTGCAATGGGCCCAAGACAGACAGCTGGGCAGGACCAGTTTCGGGGGCTCTTTGAGAAACAGAGCGGCAGGGTAGGCAGGCGAGGAGGGTGCCCTCGCTGGCTCTGCTGTGCTGTATGTCTGCTTCTTCTGAGGGTCTGGATTTTGAAGGTACTTTCTACACATGTCCAGTGTGTGGTCTTCTCTGGGGCTGAAGAGTACAGTGGTTTAGCACACAGGCTCTGAGCCCGACCGACAGGGTTTTCATCCCACCCTGCCCCTGGCTACCAGTGTGACATTAAGATATTTAATGCTTTGTGCCCCAGTTTCCTCATGCAGTGATAATATAGAGCCCAACTCTCTATTAAGGATTGGAAGTGTTGATTGAGATAGTTCGGCTGCAATATAACATGGTAGGAGCCCCATAAATGTTGGCTCCCACTCACTTGACCACTATGTGTGGCAAACACCCCAGCTCTCATCTTCCTCCTTGTGGATACAGCCTCCGGCAGCCGTGTGATAGAGTGACACCTAGTAGGGGCTAACAGCAACCCCATGGGTATGGGCATCATGACCCCCTGATTTCCAGATGAGGTCCCTGGAGTCTATTATGAGCCAAACGGCATGCCACACTGTGGGCAGATATGTGTAAGACATGGCTTCCCTGGTGACTGAGTGGTAAAGAATATGCCTGCCAATACATGAGATGCGGGTTTGATCCCTGGGTGGAAAAGATCCCCTGGAGAAGGAAGTGGCAACCCACTCCAGTGTTCTTGCTTGGGAAATCCTGTGGACAAAGGAGCCTACAAAGGCAGGGTACAGTCCGTTACAAAAGAGTCGGACTGCATGGTTTCATGACTAAAACAGCAACAACAGTGGATGAGACATGGCCTCTGCCCTCAGCAGGGTACCTGAACATGGAAGGCATCAGATAAGGCATGACAGCGCGGGCCAGATTTTCCCTGAGTACCCTGGTCAAAAATGGTCCAAAATGGTCCAGGAGCACCCTGGTCAGAGATAAGTCCAGACAGGCCCCTTCCCCCTGCCCATGCTCTTCCTTTAGATTGGCCTCCTTTCCCAGCGAGTAAGGAGCTCTAGGCCCTTGTGGGGCAGCTCCTGGATGCACAGGAAGAGAAATCTCTTCTGCTTCTGATCACGATTGGGCTTGGATATGATGCTCGGGATGATGGTGGGCAGCCTGGGGCCGAGGTGGTACTGAGAATGGATCCACAGAGAGGAGAAAGCCCTTGGTCCTTGATGTGGTGCTCTCCCACTTCCCCACATTTGCTCAGGCCTTTCTTGCACCTGGAATGCCATCTCCCTGTCTCAGTTTGTTTAAAACCTAGCTATGGATCAAGACTCAGTTCCAGCACATCCTCTTCCATGTTGCCTTCCCAGATTTTCCAGCAGAGGGGACCTCTGAGCAACTAAATCCTCCACTGCGGCATTCTCAGAATGTCTGTGTCCAGATCTGACACCTTCCTGCATACACTGAGGCCTCCTGGAGGGCAGGGCTGTCTAGCCCATCTTCCACCCTTCTCATGGGACTATGTTGTATCTGGCAACCTCACAGAGAGGGGAGGTTCAGAGTGGCTGTCCCATAAGAAGGAGGGTTTGAACTTTCACTGATGCTCTCTGCCAAGCCAGCAGATTGTTTTAGAGGTGCTGGCCGCCATGTTACTATGTCAATGGCTGCAGCCCGGATACCTGAGAAAATGCTGGACTAAGAATGCTGTCTCCACTCCCAAGCCACTCTCCTGCCCCAGACTCTGCCCGTGGGGCCTGGGCAGGGGCATTGAGGTGTGTCCCTCTCTGCCATCCTAGCCGTGGCTGATGGGAGCTGACAGGCGGCCTAAATACACGCAGCAGCCTGACGCCCCACTAATCTCCGCATCATCCGTGGGTGAGTGTTTCCAACAGAGGTGGAGGAGACGATAAAAGGACCAGTGTTCCCGCACGCAGCGCTTCTAGTGAAGCGTGTTTGCATGGTGATTCACATCAGCACATTTTTAATATCCATGAACCCGTGCCGGCAAGGGTGGGAGCAGCCTTGTGCCAAAGCTCCTGACTCTGCAAATGATCTGGACTTAGGAGAGAGCGGCCAGTGAGCAGGCAGGCAGGCTGCCTTTCTGGCTGGATTCCTCCAGCATGCTGTGTGCCAAATGCGATGTCCACACCACACACCCCTGGGGGGTTTCCTCTGGCCCAGCTCCTTGGAGTTGCCAGACCTAGACAAAGCTTGTCCAAATAGCCACTCTTTGAGTTTGCTCCCAAGCAAAGGTGTTCCTCACCCAGAGTTAGACTAACAGCTTCCCACTGACCGTCAAAGGACCTTGCTGCCTAGGGTTGCTGGGGATCCAAGGTGCCGGCCCACAGGACCTTGCAGGCATGGTGAGGGGGCAGGAATGAGCCAGGAGGTAGTACTTAGTCTGTCAGTCTTCCCATAATGTTCCAAGAAATATTCAAGGAGCAGAAGTTGTACTAAGAATAGGAAAACCTGGTCCCTAGTCTCAAGAAGCACAAACAGAACAAAACAAACAGGTTAGTTACAGGACAGTGGGTACTATGAGAAAGGAAGATCATGGTCCCTGAATTCAGGGAGTGGCTTACTGCCCCCCCAAAGTCGTCAGAGAAGCTTTGTGGGGAGACAGACATTTGAAGGATGGGTCACTTTCCAATGACTGGGTGAAGGAGTGGGGCTTAGTTGCTGAGGATGGTCAGCTACCAGTTGGGACCATTGGTTCAGTGTAGGTATGGGTTTGGGATTTGGGAGAAGGGATGGTGATAAGAGAGAGGAATTCCCAGCCTCAGGCTCCATGGTTGAAAATATAGAACATACCAGCAAGACCATCAGCTCCAAAAGCAGCTTATCTGGTTTGGTTCAGTTTGGATACCAAGCTCTTTTCTGTAACACCCAGGTAGAATCCACATGGTCCAGGCATTGTATTGAACTGTGTCTAGAGGGAGAGGCTTTTTAGGTCAAGACTTAATGAAGATGACAAAGGGTGTAGTTGGAAGTTATAAGAAAGCCTTCTTCAGCGATCAATGCAAAGAAATAGAGGAAAACAACAGAATGGGAAAGGCTAGAGATCTCTTCAAGAAAATTAGAGATACCAAGGGAACATTTCATGCAAGGATGGGCTCGATAAAGGACAGAAATGGTATGGACCTAACAGAAGCAGAAGATATTAAGAAGAGGTGGCAAGAATACACGGAAGAACTGTACAAAAAAGATCTTCACGACCCAGATAATCATGATGATGTGATCACTAATCTAGAGCCAGACATCTTGGAA
>SJYT01046999.1:0-11982 GCA_006410635.1 Cephalophus harveyi | reverse complement strand
TTGAGAGTCCCTTGGACTGCAAGGAGATCCAACCAGTCCATTCTGAAGGAGATCAACCCTGGGATTTCTTTGGAAGGAATGATGCTAAAGCTGAAACTCCAGTACTTTGGCCACCTCATGCAAACAGTTGACTCATTGTAAAAGACTGTGATGCTGGGAGGGATTGGGGGCAGGAAGAGAAGAGGACGACCGAGGATGAGGTGGCTGGAAGGCATCACCGACTCAATGGAGGTGAGTCTGAGTGAACTCCGGGAGATGGTGATGGACAGGGAGGCCTGGTGTGCCGTGATTCACGGGGTCGCAAAGAGTTGGACACGACTGAGTGACTGAACTGAACTGGACATAGAATGAGTGCTATTGGGTAATTCCCAGTGGCTCAGAGTGAGTTTAGATCGGCACTCAGACTTTCCTCACTATGAAACTAGTGGTGGCCTTGAACTGGCAAGATCCACAAAAGAGCTCTGATTTGTTTGGGCAGGAGGCCTTGTCTCCCCTCTTTGGTCTTTCCTGTGACTCTTTATACCCAGATTCCAGCATCTGAAGGTGTTAAAATGTTTATTAGTTTATAATTCTTGAGCCCCGAAACAGGATTGTTTGAAATTCCATCAAGTATGACCCTGTATGCGAGACAGCAAAAGAGACACAGATATATAGAACGGATTTTTTGACTCTGTGGGAGAGGGAGAGGGCGGGATGATATGGGAGAATGGCATTGAAACATGTATACTATCATGTAAGAATGAAGCACCAGCCTATGTTCGATATAGGATACAGGATGCTCGGGGCTGGTACACAGGGATGATCCAGAGAGAGGAAATGGGGTGGGATGTGGGAGAGGGATTCAGGATTGGGATCTCATATACACCCATGGTGGATTCATGTCAATGTATGGCAAAACCAATACGGTATTGTAAAGAAAAATAAAGTAAAAATTAAAAATTAAAAAAAAAAAAAAAAATATGACATGATCCCAGGGAAGAAAGTGTCAGATCCCTGGGTCTGGACTGGGAGGGGCACCCTGTGAGGTCAGCTTTCCTTGACCTCTAGATCACTCCGCAGTACACCATCGCATCCCACTCTTGTTCCCACCCACATAAGTGATGCCCATCTCGTATGTCCTGCTCTGGGCAAAGGGAGGTGAGGAAGTAAGTGGATGGGGCTTGCTGAGTCCATTCTGAATGCTGAGGAGACACCTGGAGGTCCCAGAGACCTGCTGGGAGAAAAGGGAGAGGGGTGTGTGTGTGTGGTTCTTTCCTGATTCTTCTTCAGCCCCAGTTCAGGTAAAAGGATAGAAAAATTAACTAATGGAACAAAATAGAAAGACCCAATATGTGGTTCCTTGATTTACAAGAAAGGTGCCGCTGCAGTTTTGTAGTGGAAAGGATCGTGTTTGTCAAAACTGATACTAAAGTAATTGGATGTCTGTATAGAAAGCAGAAATTAAAACAAAAGCAAAAGGAAAAAGCACATCACACCATATAAAATAAAGAAGGAAGACAGACCTAAATGTGGGAAGTTAATCAAAAAAACAAGCAAAGTGAACAAAACAAAATGAAAAGACAATCTACTGAATGGGAGAAGTATTTGCAAACAATATATCCAATAAGGCATGCATATGCAAAATATTTAAGAACTCATACAATTCAATAGCAAAATACCAAACACCCCAATTAAAAAATGAGCAGAGGACCTAAAGAGACATTTTTCCAAAGAAGATATATAGATAGCTAACAGACACATGAAAAGAAGTTCAAAGTCACTAATCATCAGAGAAATGCAAGTCAAAACCACAACGAGATATCACAATGTCACTTGTCAGATAGCTTGTTAGTTCACTTGTCAGTTATAAAAAAGACAAGAAATAGAAAATGTTGTCAAGGATGTGGAGAAAAGGGAATCTTCATCCACTGTTAATGAGAACGTAAATTGATGGAACCACCACGGAAAACAGTATGGAGGTTTCTCAAAAAATTAAAAATAGAATTACCATACAATCTAGCATTTCTACTTCTGGTACTTTATCCAAGGAAAACAAAACCACTGATTCAAAAAAATATAGAGAGAGCTTTGTCCATTGCAGCATTATTTACAAAGATTTGAAAACAACCTATGTGTCTCTCATTAGATGAATGAATAAAGAAATTATGATATGTATAAAATAGAATATTACTCCACCATAAAAATGAATGAAATCTTGTCATTTGGGACAATGTAGGTGGACCTAGAGGGCATTGTACTCAGTAAAATAAGTCAGACAGAGAAAGACAGATACCATACAATTTCACTTTTATGTGGAATAAAAGAAAAACCACAAATAAACAAGAGAACAGAAACAGACTCGTAGATACAGAGAACAAATGGGTTGTTGGCAGAGGGGAGAGAAGGAGGCAGACAGGTAAAATAGGTGAAAGGGATTAAGAGATACAAGCTTCCAGTTAGAAAATAAATAAGGAAGTCATAGGGATATAATATACAACATAGAGAATATAGTCAATAATATTGTAATAATATTTCATGGTGAGAGATGGTAACTAGATTTGTGGAGATCATTTCATAATATATAAAAATACCAAATCACTGTGTTGTATACCTGGAACTAATACTGCATGCCAATTATATGTCAATAAAAAAAACGAAAGCTTCTAGAAGAAAATAGAGATTTGCATGACCCTGGAATAGGACAAGTTTCTTAAAGAGGACACGGAAAACTACAAAAAAAAAAAAAAAATTTTGTCCAAAACCCCCAACATTTATGCCTTGGATTATTTTTTTTCTTGACTAATTTCTCAGGTGAGGACTTCCAGTACTATGTTGAATAGAAGTGATGGTTAATTGATTCACTTTGCTATACATCTGAAACCAACACAACCTTGTAAATCAACTACTCCAGTAAAAATTTTTTTAGAAAGAATGAGAAATGTTTAAAAAATGCATGAAAACTTTGTGAACCTAGAGTGTTTTAATATTGAAGTGAAAATAGATATTTGATATTTAACTTTCTAAAAAAAAGAAGTGGTGAAGGGGGGTATCCTTGCTATATATGAAAGACATACAAATAGTCAACAGGTACATGAAAAGATGCTCAACATCACTAATCAGGGAAATGTAAATCAAACCCACAATGAGATGTCACTTCATACCTTCAGGATGGCTATTATATATATTTTTAAAAAAGACAAAAGGTATTGGTGAGTTCAGTTCAGTCACTCAGTTGTGTCCGACTCTTTGCAACCCCATGGACTGCAGCACTCTAGGCTTCCCTGTCCATCACCAACTCCCGGAGCTTGCTAAAAGCAAGTCCATACGATTCCATCGAATCGGTGATGCCATCCAACCATCTCATCCTTTGTCGTCCCCTTCTCTTCCTGCCTTCAATTTTTCCCAGCATCAGGGTCTTTTCCAATGAGTCAGTTCTTCCCATCAGGTGGCCAAAGTATTAGAGCTTCAGCTTCAGCATCAGTCCTTCCAATGACTATTCAAGACTGATTTCCTTTAGGATTGACTGGTTTGATCTCCTTGCAGTTCAAGGGACTCTCAAGAGTCTTCTCCAACATCACAGTTCAAAAGCATCAATTCTTCGGTGCTCAGCTTTCTTTATGGTCCAACTCTCATATCCATACATGACTACTGGAAAAACCATAGCTTTGACTAGATGGGCCTTTGTTGGCAAAGTAATGTCTTTGCTTTTTAATATGCTGTCTAGGTTGGTCATAGCTTTTCTTCCAAGGAGCAAGTGTCTTTTCATTTCATGACTGCAGTCACCATCTGCAGTGATTTCAGAGCCCCCCAAAATAAAATCTGTCACTGTTTCCATTGTTTCTCCATCTATTTGTCATGAAGTGATGGGACCAGATGCCATGATTTATGTATTTTGAATGTTGAGTTTTAAGCCAGCTATTTCACTCTCTTTCACTTTCATCAAGAGGCTCTTCACTTCTTTGCTTTCTGCCATAAGGATGGTGGCATCTGCATATCTGAAGTTATTGATATTTCTCCTAGCAGTCTTGATTCCAGCTTGTGCTTCATCCAGCCTGGCATTTTATATGATGTGCTCTGCATACAAGTTAAATAAGCAGGGTGACAATATACAGCCTTGATGTACTACTGCAGTCACCATCTGCAGTGATTTCAGAGCCCCCCAAAATAAAATCTGTCACTGTTTCCATTGTTTCTCCATCTATTTGTCATGAAGTGATGGGACCAGATGCCATGATTTATGTATTTTGAATGTTGAGTTTTAAGCCAGCTATTTCACTCTCTTTCACTTTCATCAAGAGGCTCTTCACTTCTTTGCTTTCTGCCATAAGGATGGTGGCATCTGCATATCTGAAGTTATTGATATTTCTCCTAGCAGTCTTGATTCCAGCTTGTGCTTCATCCAGCCTGGCATTTTATATGATGTGCTCTGCATACAAGTTAAATAAGCAGGGTGACAATATACAGCCTTGATGTACTCCTTTCCCAATTTGGAACCAGGTCATTGTTCCATGTCTGTTTCTAACTGTTGCTTCTTGACCTGCATACAGATTCTCAGGAGGCAGGTAAGGTGGTCTGGTATTCCACCTCTTTAAGAATTTTCCACAGTTTGTTGTGATCCACACAGTCAAAGGATTTGGTGTAGTCAGTAAAGCAGAAGTAGATTTTTTTCTGGAACTCTCTTGCCTTTTCTATGATCCCACAGATGTTGCCAGTACTCAATGTGGAGAAATTGGAACACTTGCATACTGTTTCTGGAAGTGCAAAACAGTGCAGCCACTACGGGATATAGTATGGAGGTTCCTTAATATTTTAAAAATAGAACTAGCACTCCCACTTCTGGTAATTATCTAAAAGAGTTAAAATCAGGATCTTGACAAGATATTAGTACTTTCGTGTTTGCCACAGCTCTGTTCACAATAGCCAAGATGTGAAAACGTCTAAATGTTCATTTACAGGTAAATCAATAAAGAAAATATGGTATACACATACAATGTAATATTATTCCGTCTCAAAAAGGAAATCCTGCAATGTGCAACAACATGGGTGAACCTTGAGGACATTATGCAAAGTGAAAGAAGCCAGTCACAGAAGGACGAATGCTGCCTGATTTCCATTTAAATCATAGGGTGGAATGCAGATTACCAGGGGCTTGAGGAAGGAGAAATGAATTACTAATCAACAGTCATAAATTTTTCTGTTAAGCAAGATAAACAAGTTCTAAAGGTCTGCTATACAACATTGTACCTATATTCAACAATGCAGTATTGTATTGTGCACTTAAAATTTTAAGAACGACAAACAAGTAATCTCAAAAATATACAAGCAACTCCTGCAGCTCAATTCCAGAAAAATAAACGACCCAATCAAAAAATGAGCCAAAGAACTAAACAGACATTTCTCCAAAGAACACATACAGATGGCTAACAAACACATGAAAAGATGCTCAACATCACTCATTATCAGAGAAATGCAAATCAAAACCACAATGAGGTACCATTTCACGCCAGTCAGAATGGCTGTGATCCAAAAGTCTACAAGCAATAAATGCTGGAGAGGGTGTGGAGAAAAGGGAACCCTCTTACACTGTTGGTAGGAATGCAAACTAGTACAGCCACTATGGAGAACAGTGTGGAGATTCCTTAAAAAACTGCAAATAGAACTGCCTTATGACCCAGCAATCCCACTGCTGGGCATACACACCGAGGAAACCAGAATTGAAAGAGACACATGTACCCCAATGTTCATTGCAGCACTGTTTATAATAGCCAGGACATGGAAACAACCTAGATGTCCATCAGCAGATGAATGGATAAGAAAGCTGTGGTACATATACACAATGGAGTATTACTCAGCCATTAAAAAGAATACATTTGAATCAGTTCTAATGAGGTGGATGAAACTGGAGCCTATTATACAGAGTGAAGTAAGCCAGAAAGAAAAACACCAATACAGTATACTAATGCCTATATATGGAATTGAGAAAGAAGGTAATGATAACCCTGTATGCGAGATAGCAAAAGAGACACAGATGTATAGAACAGTCTTTTGGACTCTGTGGGAGAGGGAGAGGGTGGGATGATTTGGGAGAATGACATTGAAACATGTATAATATCATATAAGAAAGAAATTGCCAGTCCAGGTTCGATGCAGGATACAGGATGCTTGGGGCTGGTACATGGGGATGACCCAGAGGGATGGTACGGGGAGGGAGGAGGGAGGGGGGTTCAGGATGGGGAACACGTGTACACCTGTGGCAGATACCTGTTAATGTATGGCAAAACCATACATACAATACAATACAATACAATATTGTAAAGTAATTAGCCTCCAATTAAAATAAATAAATTTAAATTAAAAAAAATAAATAAAGCAATCATGCAAAAAGGATTAGATAAAAAAAAAAAAAAAAAGAGGGTGGTTTGGTTCTCACCACAAAAAAATAGCACACCACATTTGCTTTTAAGGGAACCCAGGGGAAAACAGCATAGGTCACCCTCTTCCCCTTATCTGATGTCTCTGGGAGTTGGGAGTGTGGAGACCCTGGCCTGATGACATCTGACTGGGAGTGTCCAGTTGGGTGGGAGAAAGGTTGATGGCTGCCCCACTGCCACCTCTAGCATCTTCCCACCTACAAAGGGAAAAATAAGAACCAGAGGCCCCAGGCACTCCTGGGAGGTCTGGCCCTGACAGCTTCCTCCCGGAACAATGAGCTGACACTGGATAGTCTGCAATCACCCACCAGTTACTCTTCCTGTCGCAGCTCAATCAGCTTGTCAGGGCCTGGGAAACGAGGTGGAGTCTCTGGATGTATAGGTTCCGGTCGGACAATTTCAGAGCCCCTAAATGCATTCCAGCTCCCCAGGTTCTGAGCCAATTGCTTTGCCTCCCTGTTTTTAGAAGGATGTTTAAAAAAAAAAAAAGTGACCAACCGAATGAGTTGGTTTCAATTTCCTTTGCCTACAGATGTCATATGTTGTGTTCATGCTGGTGGTCTCCAGTGCTGGAGTGGGTTGCAGTCAAATGCTCATTTGGAGAGAAGGAGGGACTACTGGAAAATGTCCACCTTTCACTGTAGTTTAGTCTTCTCTTTGCAAGGCTGATTCAGCTTTTATATCATTCTGCAAAGTCTCAGTCTGCTCCATGCTGGTTGCTGGAGATAGCAGTGAAGGGACAGTCTTTACCTTCTAAGAGCTCATGTTGTTGGTGTAATTTAGCTGATAAGTCATGTCTGACTCTTTTTGCGACCCCATAGACTGTAGCCCACCAGGCTCCCCTGTCCATGGGATTTCTTTGGCAAGAATACTGGAGTGGATTGCCATTTTCTTCCCCAGGGGATCTTCCCGACCCAGGCATGGAACCTGCATCTTCTGTGTTGGCAGATTCTTTACCACTAAGCCACCAGGGAAGCCCTCAGAGCCCATGAAGTGAAGTGAAGTCCGACTCTTTGCCACCCCATGGACTGTAGGCTCTCAGGCTCCTCCATCCATGGGATTTTCCAGGCAAGAGTGCTGGAGTGGAGTGCCATTTCCTTCTCCAGGGGATCTTCCCGACCCAGGAATCGAATCTGGGTCTCCCACATTGCAGGCAGCCACTTTACCTGAGCTCATAGCTGCCTGGAAATGAGCATGCAATAGTAGGAGTATGGGGAAGTGGGATGGAGGGAAGGTGCCTGCCTCTCTGGTTAGTGGGATCAGAGCTCAGCCTGGGGCACAGGACTTCTAGGTTGTAGGCCTACATCTGCTATGTTTTATAGCAAAGTGAAAGGGGAAATATTCATCTGCACTTGGATGAATATTGGAATGTCCCTGCCTGGGTGTAGCAATATTAGAGGAAGGTGGAGTTGGAGGTCACAGAGTAAGCAATGCTCCTGAGCGTGGTACAGGGTGACAGGATGAGGACAGAGGCATCCTGATGAAGGGCGACTCTCAGGTCACAGGGGTCAGGAGACTGTGGAGGACTGGCCATCCCTTCCCAGGACACTATTCTCTGGCCACTGCAACTGATGGACTTGCTGTCCCTGCCCTTTTCTCTCCACTTTGCTCTCTCTACTCCTCACCTCTCCTTTTTCCTTTTCTTTCCTTTTCTTTTTCTTTCCCCTATCTTTCTCCTTTTGTCTTCTCTCAGTCCCAACTCTGCTTAGGTATCCCACTGTCTCCAGAGTCACTCAGCCCAGAGGCAACAGTGCAAATTTCTGTTTCCATCTTTATTCATTACTAGGATATACTTTTTACATCTTTGATGCTAATTATAATAGTTGCTTTAAAATCCTTGTCTGCTAATCCCAACATACACATCTCCATTATTTGTCTTTTCTCTTGAGAATTGATCATACTTTCCTGTTCTTCATATGTTAAGTAATGTGTTTTTAATTGTATCCTACACCCTGTGAGTATAATATTGTAGAGGCACTGGATTTTGTTATATTCTTACGGAGAATGTTGATTTTTTGTTTGTTTGTTTGTTTTAGCTGGTCATTAACTGAGTTGGAAGTTCTTTTATCCTCAACTAGGCAGCTTTGATCCTGCTCCATGAGTGCATAGGTCAGCAGTGACCCATGGTTTGACAGAATTTGTGTATAGAATTCAGGCTGCTTGTCTTCAGATCTATCCTTAGAAAGGAAATTCCCCTTTCACTTTGCAGCAGCTAAGGTCTTCCTGAACTTTATCTTCTGGTTTTTTAAGTCAGAAAAGTATGCATTTTCCTTAAGAAATTTGGTCACATCTCATGGTGCTTATGGCTCATCATAGCTCAGACATGGCTCAGTGTTTGTTCAAGTTGACTTTGAACTATCTTCACGCTAAAAGCCATAAAAATTGCCAGTGACTTGTGCCCCATCCTTTCTTCCACATGCCAACTCTCTTCTAGAATCTGCTTGCTTTTGGTCACTCTCCAGTACCTTTAGATAGTTGTATTAATATTTTTAATTTTGTCCAAAATTAATGGTTATTGGATTATCACTGGGTCTAATAAGAGTTCACTTGGTTGTATCAAAGGTGAAAGTCCTCTTTTTCTCCTTCACCTTTTTTAGAGTGTTTGGCTCATGGTTTCAAGATGACTGTGGTGGTTCAAGCCATTGTGTTAGCATTCCAGGCTGCGAGGACAATGAAAGAGGAAGGGCACGTGTTCCCAATGTATGGCAAATCAATGCAGTATTGTAAAGTAAAATAAAGTTAAAAAATTTTTTTTCCTTAAAAATTAAAAAAAAAAAAAGAAAGAGGAAGGGCAACATGTGCTTTCCAGCTGCATCAGCTACCCTTTAAAGGATAGTCCCATAATTCTCCCCCAACAACTTCTACCTGCATCTCATTGTCAGAATTTAATTGCAGAGTTATGAATATGAAATGTTATTATTAAGCTGTTCAGTTCAGTTGTTCAGTTGTGTCCGACTCTTTGAGACCCCATGGACTCCAGCATGCCAGGCTTCCCTGTCCATCACCAACTCCCAGAGCTTGCTCAAACTCATGTCCATCAACTCAGTGATTCCATCCAACTATCTCATCCTTTGTCATCCCCTTCTCCTCCTACCTTCAATTTTTCCCAGTATCAGGGCCCTTTCCAATGAGTCAGTTCTTCCCATCAGGCCAAAATATTAGAGCTTCAGCTTCATCATCAATCCTTCCAATGGATATTCAGGACTGATTTCCTTTAGGATTGACTGGTTGGATCTCCTTGCAGTCCAAGAGACTCTCAAGAGTCTTCTCCAACACCACAGTTCAAAAGCATCAATTCTTCAATGCTCAGCTTTCTTTATGGTCTAACTCTCACATCCATCCATAACTACTGGAAAAGTCATAGCTTTGACTAGATGGATCTTTTTGTTGTCAAGTAACATCTCTGATTTTTAATATGCTGTCTAGGTTTGTCATAGTTTTTATTCACAAGGAACAAGTGTCTTTTAGTTTCATAGCTGCAGTCACCATCTGCAGTGATTTTTGGAGCCCAAGAAAACGAAGTCTGTCACTGTTTCCATTGTTTATCCATCTATTTGCCATGAAGTGATGGGACTGGTGATTATTAACTGATTATTAAGATGGGCACATTCATATTCTCAACAGAATTAGAGTTAAGTTAGTAAAGAAGGAGAAAGAATGACTCAGGAAGTTAACTAGAAGCTATCCCATTTGATAGGGATGTTATGGAGAGTAAAAATATTAATGCATGTTGACTGTTTAGTACCACTCCTGGAGCATAGAAAATGCTGCATAAATGTTGATTTTAGCTTTGCTGTAAGTTTCACAGTAGACATAATCCAGGGCATGATGGAAATCCTAAAGAGAGACACCTAGTCCAACTAGGCATGGAGGGGTGACAAAGAAAACCTCCCAGAAGCCAAACCTGAAAGACAGGTAAATGCTAACCAGGCAAGAGAGGAAAGGAGTTCCAGGCAGGAGAAAGAGCTCTGAGTAAAAGCTTAGCAATGAGAGACAGTCTGTTATGTGTATGGATATAATACTGTTCTATAGAACGTACAGAATGATGAGTGAAAAGTCATGACCAGTAGTCAGGACTGGAACATGGAAAGGAGCTGATTCATCTCCACTGTCCAAAAGAGTGTCCAGCACATAATGCGGGATAATTTTCTATGTGGTTGGGTAGCAGCCAAGTTAGAGTGTGTATGAACACCCATGCACAGACTCACATACCCACTCACACTCACATGCCTGATTTATATAACTCTGCAGGCTTCCCTTGGGAGAGAAGCCTGGTAGGAACTCTGGTCCAAGTACTGCAGACTTACCAGCCCCTGGGAGCTCAGAGCAGAAGTTCAGAGCTGTGGGCTGGGTGGTCACTGTGGCCCGCTGAGAGATTTGGACCCCCTCATTCACCGTAAGTCTTCCCAAAGATAGGAGCTTTCAAAAACACACTTGACAAGTTTGGTCAAACAGGAAGACAAGGGCTGATAGTGCAGGGAGGAGGCAAGGCTGGGGCTTGCTGCCTGAGCCTCTTCCAGCCTTCTCCTCCCTCCCAGCCTCAGCCAGCCTGGGACTCGTCCCCAACTCCAGATCACCGCGGGTGTGGGCTTGGGGGAAGTATAAACACCTGGGCACCAGATGTGCTTGGGTCTGCGGGTTTCTCCTTTGCTTCTGCCCCTTCACTTGGGGATGAAGTGTCTTTGTAGTGCCAGCCAGGGACTTTCTTCCGTCTTGTTCTCTTGCTGCTGGGGGCTCCTTCTGGCTCATAATCTGTTTCTCTTGATTCCGCTCTGTGGTACCTCCCCCAGCTCAGTTCAGTTCAGTCCACATTTATTGCACAGCTGTGAAGTGCTAGGGTCCTGTCCTGGGCCTGGGAGAGTGCTGTTTGGCATGTGGTGTGTGTGGTGTGTGTGTGTGTGTGTGGGTGTGTGTGTGTGTGTATCAGGTATTTGATATTAGATATTTAATATTAGACCATAGTAGATCTATCTGGTCTTCCTTTTCACTGTGGAGAAATATTCTACGTTATAGCTAAACTACAGTTTTGTCCATTCTTTGTTCACGGGTATTTAGTTTGTTTCAGGGACTTTGATATTCACATAATGACTAAGTATGCCCCCTTCAGACACCTGCAAGTGGGTTAATGGCTTTGGGGCCAGGCAGTGAGAGGAGGATTTCAGGGATGAAATGGCAAGTGACCCTCCCTAGCAACGGGAACAACTTATATGCACGTGAGCTGTGACTGTCACAACCTACTTCCCCATAGTTTCCATGTTCTCATCAACACTTGACCTTACACATTTAAAATGTTGTCAGTAGAATTATGTATTTATTTGCTTGTCCCTTGTACTCAGAGTCCTCTTGAGGAGGTTCTGAACTCCTCAAGGTCAGGACTATTCGTGTCTTGCTTAACTGTTATTTAAAATTTTTTTTTTTTTAAATTCTGCTTTCTTTCTCAATTCATTTAGGAAGTTTAACTCTCATTTTAGTGGTTATTCTTAAACTTTTAACAGATAGCCAAGCTTGAAGGCAATCACCCTCATCCCATCTTTCATGCTGTACTTATTCAGTTCAGTTCAGTCGCTCAGTC
>SJYT01046994.1:94309-108553 GCA_006410635.1 Cephalophus harveyi | reverse complement strand
ATATATATGGAATTTAGAAAGATGGTAATGATAACCCTGTATGCGAGACAGCAAAAGAGACACAGATGTATAGAACAGTCTTTTGGACTGTGTGGGAGAGGGAGAGGGTGGGATGATTTGAGAGAATGGCATTGAAATATGTATAATATCATATATGAAATGAATTGTCAGTCCAGGTTCGATGCATGATACTGGATGCTTGGGGCTGGTGCACTGGGATGACCCAGAGGGATGGTACAGGGAGGGAGGAGGGAGGGGGGTTCAGGATGGGGAACACATGTATACCTGTGGCGGATTCATGTTGATGTATGGACTAATACAATATTGTAAAGTAATTAACCTCCAATTAAAATAAATAAATTTATATTAAAAATATATATGATTAGCCCTCAGTATCCTTATATCCTACATCCACAGATTCAGCATACCACTAATTGCAAATTTAATGTATGATTCACGCAGTTGGTTGTATATGAGAATGCAGAAGCCGTAATGCAAAGGGTTGGATGTGAGATTTAAGCATGTGCAGATTTACAGGTCTAAGGAGCTGTGGCTTAGTCACTCAGTCGTGTCCGAATCTTTGTGATCCCATGGACTGTGACCTGCCAGCCTCCTCTATCCATAGGATTTTTCAGGCAAGAATACTGGAGTGGGTTGCCATTTCCTTCTCCAGGGAAATTTTTCAAACCTGGGGTTGAACCCACATCTCCTGTGTCTCCTACACTGCAGTAAGATTTTTAACCTGCTGAGCCATCTAAGGAGGGACCTGGAATAAATAAGGAATGAAATATTTCCCTTTGGAGTAACATGGATGGACCTAGAAAATATTATACTTAGTGAAGTAAGTGAGAGAGAGAGATATTATGTGATATCACTTATATGTGGAATCTAAAAAATATTACAAATAAATCTATATACCAAACATAGAAGACAAACTTGTGATTTCCAAAAGGGAGAGGGAAGTTAGGAGGAACAAATTAAGAGTATGAGATTAACAGATACAAACTACTATACATAAAATAGATGAGCAACAAAAATTTATTTGCTCAGGGAATTATATTTAATATCTTATAATAAACCATAATGGAATATAATCTAAAAAATAACTGAATTACTTTACATTTGAAACTAACACAATATTATAAAAAGCTATAAATGAATTAAAATTTAGATATAGAAAGTTTTATTTAAATATACATTTAATTTTTTTAAAAATATACTTGTTCTAGTGGTTACCTATGTCATTATATAGGATTTATGATTGTATGTCTCAACAACTCTCATCCTGTCATGTGCTTCCATTTGAGAAATAAGTTGCTACTAGCTTACCTACATCAGATAATTAAGTCAGTCAGCTCACTAATTATCTTTTTATATAAGATGAGTAGAAACATCACCATCTAAATCATATATTCCAAGGCCAAATTTGCCTGTTACTCCAGGTGTTTCTTGACTTCCTACTTTAGCATTCCAGTCCCCTATAATGAAAAGGACATCTTTTTTGGGTGTTAGTTCTAACAGATCGTGTAGGTCTTCATAAAACCGTTCCACTTCAGCTTCTTCAGCATTACTGGTTGGGGCATAGACTTGGATAACTGTGATATTGAATGGTTTTCCTTGGAGACGAACAGAGATCATTCTGTCGTTTTTGAGATTGCATCCAAGTACTGCATTTCGGTACTAGGTTACTGGTGGTTAAATATGAAGATGCAAGTAAAGTTCCTAGCACATTGTTTGCCATTTGATAAGAAAACAAAAAATTACTATTGCTATTTTATTAAGATTGTGGTTCTAGGCATACTTTACACTGTGGGCCTTTTCTTTGTCTTTCACTTACCAGCTATCTCATTCCTTAATTCTTTGCTTTTCACTCAATCAGATATCTTAAGCATTATACCATGTAGGCAGAGAAAACTGCCTCCATCAACATTTGGAAACACTTTATCCACAATATTTCTTAAAATAGTCTTTTTTCATTCCACTCTCAAGTTTTAGCCTTCTTCAACTTGGCCTTAGGAAGCATCACTATGAACAAAGCTAGTGGAGGTGATAGAATTATAACTGAGATATTTCAAATTCTAAAAGATGATGCTGCAGAAGTGCTGTACTCAATATGCCAGCAAATTTGGAAAACTCAGCAGTGGCCACAGGACTGGAAAAGTTCAGTTTTCATTCTAATTCCAAGAAAGGCAATGCCAAAAATGCTCAAACTACTGCACAATTTCACTCATCTCAAATGCTAGCAAAATGGTGCTCAAAATTCTCCAAGCTAGACTTCAACAGTAGGTGAACCAAGAATTTCCAGATGGTCAAGTTGGATTTATAAAAGGTAGGGGAACCAGAGATCAAGTTGCCAACAACTGTTGAATCATAGAAAAAGTAAGAAAATACCAGAAAAACATCTACTTCTGCTTCACTGACTACGCTAGAGCCTTTGACTCTGTGGATTACAAAAAAACTGTGGAAAATTCTTCAAGAGATGGAAATGCCAGACTACCTTATGTGCCTCCTGAGAAATCCGTATTCAGGTGATGAACCAACAGATAGAACCAGACATGTAACAAGAGACTGATTCCAAATCGGGAAAGAAGTACATCAAGGCTGTACATTGTCACCCTGCTTATTTAACTTATATGCAGAGTACATCATGTAAAATGCCAGCCTGCATGAAGCACAAGCTGGAATCAAGATAGCTGGAAGAAATATCAATAACCTCAAATATGCAGATGACACCACACTTTATGGCAGAAAGTTAAGAGGAACTGAAAAGCCTCTTGATGAAAGTGAAAGAGCTGGCTTAAACCTCAACAGTCAAAAAATAAAGATCATGGCATGTAGCCCCATCACTTCATGGCAAATAGATGGGGAAACAGTGGAAACAGTGTCAGACTTTATTTTCTTGGGTTCCAAAGTCACTGAAGGTGGTGACTGCAGGAATGAAATTAAAAGATGCTTGCTCCTTGGAAGAAAAGCTATGAAAAACCTAAACAGTAACATTAAAAAGCAGAGACATTACTTTGCCGACTAAGGTCCGTCTAGTCAAAGCTATGGTTTTTCCAGTAGTCTTGTATGGATGCAAGAGTTGGACTATAAAGAGAGCTGAGCACTGAAAATTGATGCTTTTGAACTGTGGTGTTGGAGAAGACTCTTGAGAGTCCTTTGGACTGCAAGGAGATCCAACCAGTCCAACCTAAAGGAAATGAGTTCTGAATTCATTGGAGGGGTTTGCTGAAGCTGAAGCTCCAATACTTTGGCCACCTGATGTGAAGAACTGACTCATTGGAAAAGTCTCTGAAGCTGGAAAAGATTGTGGGCACTAGAAGAAGAGGATGACAGAGGATGAGTTGGTTGGATGGCATCACCAACCTAATGGACATGAGTTTGAGTAAGCTCCAGGAGTCAGTGATGGACAGAGAAGCCTGGTGTACTGCAGTCCACAGGGTTGCAAAGAGTTGGGCATGACTGAGTGACTGAACTGAACTGAGACTCATCTTGAATTAGAAAAATCATTTCCTAGATAAAATGTTTGCTTTCAGGCTTTCCTTATCTCCATTTATTTAGGAGTTCTGCCAAATTCATCTGCCTTAAACCATTTTTAGAATACTACTAGTGTACTCCAAAACAGATATTAGCACTATCCCATACTAAGGGGAACACAAGCTTTGTTACTTTGACACTGGTATTTCAAGATCACCTCCATATTATCACAGTAGCTTTCAGTGCCTCCACTTTTTCAGAACTCTGCATTTTGCCTCACTGTCCCTACACTCCCTCTGCTACAGGTGAACATTTTTTCTTTCCATTATCCTCCTTGTGTTTCCTAATGCTATTTCCACAGCTTAAATTATCTACTCAGTCTTTCTTTCTTATTATGCAAGCTTATAATGATGCAGCTGTCCCATACTCATCATCCAGAATTTAATTATGCAATTCTTGGTTATTCCAGGTTAATAATAATTAAGTCTTGTTTTGGAGCTTTACTTGTCATATATATCCTAGTTTTCCTAGTTAGATATTATAAAATACTGTGCATGCATGCTCACACCATTTCTGACTCTCTGTGAACCAATGGACTTTTAGCCCACAGGGCTCCTCCATCCATGGAATTTTCCAGACAAGAATACTGGAGTGAGTTACCATTTCCTCCTCCAAGGGATCTTCCTGACCCAGGGATCAAATAGGCATCCCCTGAATATACTGCATTGCAGCCAGATTCTTTACCACTGAACCATCTGGGAAGCCTTAAAAAATACATGCCATTCTTATCTTCCTTCCTTAAATCCACTGTATTAATCAATCTACTATGCATGAATTTGCAAAGCAGGTACATGGTAAGTAAACTTATACTGAATAAATCAACAGAATTGCTAAGTGACCAATTCCCTCAACACTGAATCCATGCTATGGCCCAGTGTCATATAAATCTGAAAGTATGCTAAATAGTATTAGTTTGTTAAGCAGATTCCAAGGATGTTAGTCAAAATATATGGCAGGAGACTTCCCTTATCCACAGTGATTTCTCATACCAATGACATGTTATTAATGTTTTACTCATATGTATATTCTGTGACGAGTGTGTGAATTTCTATTTTCTGTCTGTCTGTCACTGTCTCCAGTGACTTCACTAAAGATGATTTCACAGCTAGAACAAAGGTTTGTGTTTCCTCATGATTTTACGTCATTGCTTAATATACCATGAAGCAGAGTCACAGCTAGCAATTGCAAGAATTTCCTATTCCAGTATACAAAACTTTGTGAAGGATGTTCTAAAAAATAAAGGAAAAAAATCCACTGGAGTTTTCTATATTCTTCCCTAAGCACCATATTGAACAATGAGCCCAATATGGTACTGTCCATCATATTGCTAAGCTGGCAGAATAATTCAAACTTCATTAAGCACAAGAGCAAGGGCATTATTAGCATCTTCTAAGCTCAGAACTTAACATTCCAGATGAGACTAGTGTCACAGGTTCCTTTGGAATGTGATTTTTCTTGATTCTTTTCCATCTGGATGTGTGAAAATATGAGGGAGGCTGAAGCAGTAGGAGAGGGAGGGAGAGCATGTCTAGAGTGATGACACATTTAAAAATATCATCCCGAGAAGCCCTGAGCTCTCTAGTTATGGATTCTAAATATAGTTATGCCAACAAGAGAGAAGTACACCAGTTGGTCTTTCAGAAAGCTGTTCCAGCATCAGGTAAAGATGATTCACCCAGGGGAGTTTCAGGCTGTGATGTGCCATTTCAGCATTTTCTTACCAAGACCTTCAAAGATAATTCCTTCCCAGAAACCACACTTTACTCAGAGAATAGTGGAATAATAACACATCAATACAGAATTCCTATTTTTAGATCACTGTTAATCCCCTCAAAAAATGTAGTTTTTGTTTGTTTTGTTTTGTTACAAACAGGATTTCTAGGTAATGACCATTATTGGCAAAGGAAATATACCAAAAAAATTGCTATGGGTATCATTCACTTTGTACATATGTTGATATCATTCATCTTGTGCATACATTGGCTTTGTTTTTCCATTAGATTGATTTTTGTAAGAAAATCTAAAACTAGTGTTACATTAAAATATTTTCCACATTGCAAGCAATAAATTAAGCAGGAGCATATGAAGAAAGACCTCATATTTATTACATTATTTTTGCTTATTTCTTTCCCACTAGACTGGAGAAGAGAATGGCAACCCACTCCAATATTCTTGCCTGGAGAATCCCATAGACAGAGAAGCCTGGTGGGCTAAAGTTTATGGGGTCACAAAGAGTCAGACACAACTGAGTGACTAACACCTACCACTAGAATGGACACATGCAAATATAAAATTTCCTAAAATCTTTTAAACCATCAAGTCTATTTGAGCCTAGAATTAAGTGGGAAGCCATCTATTATAGTTCTTGCCTATTGCATATTTATTGTGTTGAGTCGATGTATTGCATTTTAATGGCTACATGTTCATAAATTGATTTTTACCCAGGGCTATTTAAAAATCTCTGTGATGAGCTAACTATAACAAACTTGCCATCTGTGTCTCTTAGGAAGCAAAAGTTTTAAATTTAGTCAACTCTTATTGGCATTTCATTTTTCAGTGAACCTTCTGCAAATTCTTTTGTCCAGATACTGAATTCTGGAAGTGTGTTGGCAAGGTAGACTAGACTGAGTTGTTTGCAATAGCTGTGACAAAAGTCCAGAAATAGAAAAATTAAAACTAACAAATCGATAAATAGCATTAACTAAGAATTTATTGTGGTGCATCTAAAAACAGCTTGCAAACTGGAAGCTTCCAAATTCAAAAAATGGTATGAAGCTCACAGGCATAACGTTTCAGGATGACTTATAAAGTGAAATGAGGAAGTAGTTAACCTTTATAATGATTGGTTATTATAACAAGGATTCCTAAATGGCAGGGAATTGATTAAAAGTGATTATAACATACCATGTTTAAGGAAATGATTTACTTTTTTTATTTTTCAATAAATCTCAGAGGCATTTACAGGAAATAATCTAAATTAAATTTTATTTATCTTCATGAAATTAGCTAGTGGTTTTGTTTGCTCAGGGAAATCTCAAGACCAGTCTCTATTTTGTACTTAATTTGAACAATTTTCTTCTTTTGTTCATTCTCTCAGCAGGCTGAGGGTGTAACCAACAAACATAGTATACTTTAGCTTCAGTTCAGTTCAGTCTCTCCGTCGTGTCCGACTCTTTGCGACCCCATGAATCACAGCATGCCAGGCCTCCCTGTTCATCACCATCTCCTGGAGGTCACTCAGGCTCACATCCATCGAGTCACTGATGCCATCCAGCCATCTCATCCTCTGTTGTCCCATTCTCCTCCTGGCCCCAATCCCTCCCAGCATCAGAGTCCTTTCCAATGAGTCAACTCTTCTCATGAGGTGGCCAAAGTGCTGGAGTTTCATCTTTAGGATCATTCTTTCCAAAGAAATCCCAGGGTTGATCTCCTTCAGAATGGACTGGTTGGATCTCCCTGCAGTCCAAGGGACTCTCAAGAGTCTTCTCCAACACCACAGTTAAAAAGCATCAATTCTTCGGCGCTCAGCCTTCTTCACAGTCCAACTCTCACATCCATACATGACCACAGGAAAAACTATAACCTTGACTAGACGGGCCTTAGTCGGCAAAGTAATGTCTGCTTTTGAATATACTATCTAGGTTAGTCATAGCTTTTCTTCCAAGGAGTAAGCATCTTCTAATTTCATGGCTGCAGTCACCATATGCAGTGATTCTGGAGCCCCCCAAAATAAAGTCTGACACTGTTTCCACTGTTTCCCCACCTATTGCCCATGAAGTGATGGGACCGGATGCCATGATCTTCGTTTTCTGGATGTTGAGCTTTAGGCCAACTTTTTCACTCTCCTCTTTCACTTTCATCAAGAGGCTTTTGAGTTCCTCTTCACTTTCTGCCATAAGGGTGGTGTCATCTGCATATCTGAGGTTGTTGATATTTCTCCTGGCAATCTTGATTCCAGCTTGTGTTTCTTCCAGTCCAGCATTTCTCATAATGTACTCTGCATATAAGTTAAATAAGCAGGGTGACAATATACAGCCTTGATGTACTTCTTTTCCTATTTGGAACCAGTATGTTGTTTCGTGTGCAGTTCTAACTGTTGCTTCCTGACCTGCATACAGATTTCTCAAGAGGCAGGTTAGGTGGTCTGGTGTTTCCATCTCTTTCAGAATTTTCCACAGTTTATTGTGATCCACACAGTCAAAGGCTTTCGCATAGTCAATAAAGCAGAAATACATGTTTTTCTGAAACTCTCTTGCTTTTTCCATGATCCAGCGGATGTTGGCAGTTTGATCTCTGGTTCCTCTGCCTTTTCTAAAGCCAGCTTGAACATCAGGGAGTTCACGGTTCACATATTGCTGAAGCCTGGCTTGGAGGATTTTGAGCATTACTTTACTAGCATGTGAGATGAGTGCAATTGTGCGGTAATTGGAGCATTCTTTTGCATTGCCTTTCTTTGGAATTGGAATGAAAACTGACCTTTTCCAGTCCTGTGGCCACTGCTGAGTTTTCCAAATTTGCTGGCAGATTGAGTGCAGCACTTTCACAGCATCATCTTTCAGGATTTGAAACAGCTCAACTGGAATTCCATCACCTCCACTAGCTTTGTTCGTAGTGATGCTTTCTAAGGCCCACTTGACTTCACATTCCAAGATGTCTGGCTCTAGATTAGTGATCACATCATCATGATTATCTGGGTCGTGAAGATCTTTTTTGTACAGTTCTTCTGTGTATTCTTGCCACCTCTTCTTAATATCTTCTGCTTCTGTTAGGTCCATACCATTTCTGTCCTTTATCGAGCCCATCCTTGCATGAAATGTTCCCTTGGTATCTCTAATTTTCTTGAAGAGATCTCTAGTCTTTCCCATTCTGTTGTTTTCCTCTATTTCTTTGCATTGATCACTGAAGAAGGCTTTCTTATCTCTTCTTGCTATTCTTTGGAACTCTGCATTCAGGTGCTTATATCTTTCCTTTTCTCCTTTGCTTTTCGCCTCTCTTCTTTTCACAGCTATTTGTAAGGCCTCCCCAGACAGCCATTTTGCTTTTTTGCATTTCTTTTCCATGGGGATGGTCTTGATCCCTGTCTCCCGTACAATGTCACGAACCTCATTCCATAGTTCTTCAGGCACTCTATCTATCAGATCTAGGCCCTTAAATCTATTCCTCACTTCCACTGTATAATCATAAGGGATTTGATTTAGGTCATACCTGAATGGTCTAGTGGTTTTCCCTACTTTCTTCAATTTGAGTCTGAATTTGGCAATAAGGAGTTCATGATCTGAGCCACAGTCAGCTCCCGGCCTTGTTTTTGTTGACTGTATAGAGCTTCTCCATCTTTGGCTGCATAGAATATAATCAATCTGATTTCGGTGTTGACCATCTGGTGATGTCCACGTGTAGAGTCTTCTCTTGTGTTGTTGGAAGAGGGTGTTTGCTATGACCAGTGCATTTTCTTGGCAAAACTCTATTAGTCTTTGCCCTGCTTCATTCCGCATTCCAAGGCCAAATTTGCCTGTTACTCCAGGTGTTTCTTGACTTCCTACTTTAGCATTCCAGTCCCCTATAATGAAAAGGACATCTTTTTTGGGTGTTAGTTCTAACAGATCGTGTAGGTCTTCATAAAACCGTTCCACTTCAGCTTCTTCAGCATTACTGGTTGGGGCATAGACTTGGATAACTGTGATATTGAATGGTTTTCCTTGGAGACGAACAGAGATCATTCTGTCATTTTTGAGATTGCATCCAAGTACTGCATTTCGGACTCTTTTGTTGACCATGATGGCTACTCCATTTCTTCTGAGGGATTCCTGCCCGCAGTAGTAGATATAATGGTCATCTGAGTTAAATTCTCCCATTCCAGTCCACTTTAGTTTGCTGATTCCTAGAATGTCGATGTTCACTCTTGCCATCTCTTGTTTGACCACTTCCAATTTGTCTTGATTCATGGACCTGACATTCCAGGTTCCTATGCAACATTGCTCTTTACAGCATCGGATCTTGCTTCTATCACCAGTCACATCCACAGCTGGGTATTGTTTTTGCTTTGGCTCCATCCCTTCATTCTTTCTGGAGTTATTTCTCCACTGATCTCCAATAGCATATTGGGCACCTAATGACCTGAGGAGTTCCTCTTTTGTTATCCTTTCATTTTGCCTTTTCATACAGTTCATGAGGTTCTCAAGGCAAGAATACTGAAGTGGCTCGCCATTCCCTTCTCCAGTGGACCACATTCTGTCAGACCTCTCCACCATGACCCGCCAGTCTTAGGTTGCCCCGCAGGCATGGCCTGGTTTCATTGAGTTAGACAAGGCTGTGGTCCTAGTGTGATTAGATTGACTAGTGTTCTGTGAGTATGGTTTCAGTGTGTCTGCCCTCTGATGCCCTCTTGCAACACCTACCATCTTACTTTGGTTTCTCTTACCTTGGGTGTGGGTATCTCTTCACGGCTGCTCCAGCAAAGCACAGCCACTGCTTGTTACCTTGGACAGGGGTATCTCCTTACCTCTGCCGTTCCTGACCTTCAATGTGGGATAGCTCCTTTAGGCCCTCCTGTGCCTGCACAGCCACTGCTCCTTGGGTTGCTCCTCCCAGCCTCCGCCCCTGGCCTTGGGCGCGAGTTGGCTTTTCCTGGCAGCCCCTGACCTCGGACGCAGGGTGTCTCCTCTCAGCCGTTCCGCACCATCACAGCCTGGCACCCTAGGCCGCCGCCCCTGACCTTGGACGTGGGGTAGCTCCTCTCAGCCGCGCTTAGTGTGCCTCCGGCTCGCATCCGCTGCCTGCGCTTAGTGCGCCGCCAGCTCACAGCCTTACTAGTGGTGATATTGCAATCAGAAATGTTTTATATTAATTCATAAAAATTATAACCATCTTAATGAATTCACTCACTCTCCTGTAGTTAATTATCCTCATTTTGTATCATCTTGGGTTAGTAGCTTTATGAGTCAATAAGTTTTCTATTAAAATTTTAGAAATTCTTATATCCAGTTGAGGGTCATGATCTTAAAGTTATCCGAAACTTATAATCTAAAGTAATTTCCATCATCTTTTCCCATGAATCTCTTTGAAGCTGAAGCATTCTGTCTACCACTGATTCTAAACACTCTTGTAAAAGGAATTAGGACTGAAACAATAACTTGTGAGTGATGAAATGCTTAACAGACATAGTTAAAAATCTATGAGAATCCATAAAAATTATGCAATTAAAAACTAACTACTATTTTTTTCATATATATTATAAAATAACAACTGGAGGTGGCTCAGCTGGTAAAGAATTCACCGGTAACATGGGAGACCTGGGTTTGATCCCTGGTTAGGAAGATTCCCTAGAGAAGGGAACAGCCACCCACTCCAGTATTCTGGCCTGGAGAATTCCATGGACTGCATAGTCCATGGTGTTTCAAAGAGCTGGACACGATTGAGAGACTTTTACTCAAGATTGATAACATATGTGTAAATATTTTTTTTTATTTAACAACTCTCCCCATGAAATTTAGTATCAAGACTTCCTGGGTTGGGAAGATCCCCTGGAGAAGGAAATGGCAATCCACTCAGCACTCTTGCCTGGAAAATCCCATGGACAGAGGAGCCTGATAGGCTACAGTCCATGGGGTCGCAAAGAGTCGGATACGACTGAGCGACTTCACACTTTCACTTTCACCCCATGAAATTTAATATCAAGACTAAATAAAGATTTCTCTTTTACAAGGAGAGACAGAAAATCTTTTGAGATCTTCTAAGAACCCTATGGAAAAATCCAAAGTTAGTTTGAAGTCCAAAAAGAGTTCATTCAGAATTTGATTTGGGGAAGTTTGTTAAAAATGTCAAAATATTTAAAATACTTGATCAAACAAGAGTATAAGTCATTGTGAAACAATACTTAATCATCCAGTCAACCAAAGGGACAATTAAAAGATTTCAAACAGAAAACTATATAGTTGTAAATAAACTTTAGCGTTTTTAATATTAAAAAGACTCATGCTCAACATTGTTATTTATTAGAAAAACGCAAATCAAAACTATGATAAGATATCACCTCACATCTGTCAGAATAGCCATCATCAAAGAGTCTAAAAATAAAAAACTCTGGAGAGGCTATGGATAAAAGGGAACCTTCTACATTGTTGGTGGGAATGCATGTAGAATTGTATGGAAATTCCTTAAAAAATTAAAAATAGAGTTACCATATGATCTGGCAATTTCACCCCTAAGCATGTTTCTGGAAAAGGCAATAACTAATTCAAAAAGATAAATGCACCCCAATATTCACAGCAGCACTATTTACAATAGCCAGGAACTGGAAGCAATGTAAATGTCCACTGATAAAAGAAGGGGTAAGGAAGATGCTGCATATGTGCAATAGAATATTACTGCACATGAAATAGTATGCATTATTTCATAGGCATTAAATAATAGGCAAAAAGAATGAAATGAAAAATAAAGAATGAATTAATGCCATTTGCAACAATACTGATAGACCTACCAATTATCAAAAGTGAAAAATCAGACAAACACAAATATCAGAAAATATCACTTATATGTGGACTCTAAAAAAAATGATATGAATGAACTTATTTAGAAGACAAAAAAAGAATCATAGATGTAGAAAACAAAGTTATGGCTACCAAAGGGGAAACAGTTAGGAGGAAGAATAAATTAGGAGTTTGAGATTAACAGATACACACTACTATATATAAAATAGATAATCAACAAGAACCTACTGTATAGCACAAGAAACTATATTCAATACCTTATAATAACCTATAATGGAAAAAAAATATGTGTGTACATATATATCTATATATATGAATCACTTTGCTATACTTCTGAAATTAACACATTGTATATCAACTATACTTCAATTAAAGAAAAAAAAACTGGAAATAAAAAGAAAAATGCCTAGTTTTCCTAAGTAATCAAAGACCTGACAAAGACAGTGTCAGGCACAGGAAGTAATTCTTAAGACATGAAAACTTTATTTCTTAGCCAGATTACATTAAAGGCAAAGAAAACCATTTTATAATATTTATTAAGAGCAGACCAGTGCAGTAGTTCAATAAATTTTTTTGTTTAGCAGATAAAAGAAATTATTAAATTGTACAATCATAGTTTTACATAAGTACCAGCTGAGCCACAAGGGAAGCCCAAGGAAGGATATTGGAGTGGGTAGCCTATCCACTCTCCAGAGGATCTTCCTGACCCAGCAATTGAACTAGGGTCTTCTGCACTGCAGGTGGATTCTTTACCAACTGAGCTATCAGGGAAGCTTTACACAAGTACACTATTTATTAAAGCCTACAAAAATTCTAATAATAAATTCATTTGATTTTATCCAGTTCTGAACTACACCATAATATCGCCACAAAAATTTTGCAACTTTCTATATCCATTTAGGTTTTGTGTTATTCTTTTTTTTTTTTTTCCTATTCTTTAACAACTAGTCATTTTATTTCAGACAATATTACTCTCTTTTCCTTAACAAAAATACACCTTAAATGTCTCATATACTCCTCATATAAAAATGCATCCCATTTTCCTCCATACTTTGTATACAAAGTTGTCTTTTTTCTCTAATTAATTTTTGCCGTTATACCTTTATATACTGATTATAAATTTTAACTATAAATTTTATGTTTGATATCGAATAACTATCATATCATTTCTCCTTGTTGAAGACTTTTAAGAGAGATAGTATGAGTTTATTTGACTAGTAAATCCAGGTAGAAAAAACTGTATGTTTGCATTAAATATTGACAGCTCTAAAGGCATGCCTGCTTTTATTAAATCAACGAACTTAAAACAGTTTTTATTTATCAAAGATGATCTCAGACCATGTAAATTCAAGAAACACTTTTGCTAGTTAGTTAATTTCTGAGAGTATACCTGACATATAAATACTTATCTTTCCTTGAAATCAATTAAATAGAGTTCTGTGCAAATTAATTTTAGCAATACCATCCATAGGTAGAAAAATATCACATACTTAGAGCATACACACATAGACATGCATAATATACAGACTTATATAGATATTTTATAACTTTTGCTTTAAAAAAAAATAGCTATATCTCAGTTACCAAACTCAAAAGAATAGTTGGATCCAAATTGCAGATAGATTAAGATTACCTGCTCAGATGGACAAATTTTTTTGTCTTTTGTTTTTTACTCCGGGAGATGGTGATGAACAGGGAGGCCTGGTGTACTGCGATTCATGGGGTCGCAAAGAGTCGGACACGACTGAGCGACTGAACTGAACTGAACTGAAACACATACACTGAAAATAATTTATTTCATTCCATAGCTTGCCTTTTATTCTCTTAACTCTAAGAAAACAAGATTTTAATTTGTAGAAGAAAATTTTGTCCATTAATTCCTTTATTAATCATATGTATAATAATATCTTGGTGGCTCAGAGGGTAAAAAATCTGCCTGCAATACGGGAGACCTGGGTTTGATCCCTGGGTTGGGAAGATCCCCTGAAGAAGAAAATGGCAACCCACTCCAGTACACTTGCCTGAAAAATCCCATAGACGGAGGAGCCTGGTAGGCCACAGTCCATGGGGTAAAGAGTCCATGGTCACAAAGAGTCAGACACAGCTGAGCAACTGAATGACTTAACTTTCACTTTCATGGCATACTTCAAAAACATTTTCAAATTTTAATATCACAGAGGTCATTTTTTAAAATGTTTTCTTCTTGATGTAATGTAATTTT
>SJYT01046994.1:65912-94109 GCA_006410635.1 Cephalophus harveyi | reverse complement strand
TAAGTCCATGCTCCATTTTGAGTTAAATTTGATCACTAGTGTGAAGTATTCTTATTTTAATAGATATTCAATTGATATGACATCATTTGTTGAAAGCAGAATCTTATCTCCACTTAATTGCTTTTATATCTGTGTTATAAATCACTTGTCCATATACATAGATATGTCATTCTATTTCAGGAATCCCTTTTCTGTTTCATTGATCTATATATCTATTTTTATGCAAATACCATAGTAATTTAAGACTTTTTTTTCCTCTACAGTTGGTATTCACTGCTACAGATAGAACCATATAGAATGATTTAGCAGCATTCCCCGTATTTTTGGCATGTTGTATATTTTCATATTAATGTAGTTCATGGTACTTGTAGTTCTACTTTTAAATATGTCTTTGACCCATGGGGTACTTAAAAGTTTGTACTTAGCTTCCAAATATATGGAGAGTTTCAAAATATCTATTAATGGTTTCTAATTATTTTACAACACTTGAATCCTATTAATTTATGTAGATTTGTTTTATATTCAAGAAGTTCCATATTAATAAATGCTCTGAATGCACTTGAAAGAATGTGAAGATCTGTTTTGGGATAGAGTGTTCTGTAAATATCAATTAGACGTTGTTTGGTAGATGATTAAATCTTCCGCATCTTTACTGATTTTCTATCTATATAGTCTATCAATCATTTAGAGAAGATTTTTGAAATCTCTAATTATAGTTTATGATATGCTTGTTTCTCCATTCAGTTTTAACATTTTTTGCTTCATATAAGTTAAATCACTGTTCAGTTCAGTTCAGTTCAGTTGCTCAGTCGTGTCTGACTCTTCACGACCCCATGAATCGCAGCACGCCAGGTCTCCCTGGAGAGAGAGAGAGTTCACTAACTCCCAGAGTTCACTCAAACTCATGTCCATTGAGTCAGTGATGCCATCCAGCCATCTCATCCTCTGTTGTCCCCTTCTCCTCCTGCCCCCAATCCCTCCCAGCATCAGAGTCTTTTCCAGTGAGTCAACTTTTCGCATGAGGTAGCCAAAGTATTGGAGTTTCAGCTTTAGCATCATTCTTTCCAAAGAAATCCCAGGGTTGATCTCCTTCAGAATGGACTGGTTGGATCTCCTTGCAGACCAAGGGACTCTCAAGAGTCTTCTCCAACACCACAGTTCAAAAGCATCAATTCTTTAGTGCTCAGCCTTCTTCACAGTCCAACTCTCACATCCATACATGACCATGGGAAAAACCATAGCCTTGACTAGATGGACCTTAGTCAGCAAAGTAATGTATCTGTTTTTGAATATGCTATCTAGGTTGGACATAACTTTTCTTCCAAGGAGTAAGTGTCTTTTAATTTCATGGCTGCAGGCACCATATGCAGTGATTTTGGAGCCCCCCCAAAATAAAGTCTGACACTGTTTCCACTGTTTCCGCATCTATTTCCCATGAAATAGGGACCAGATGCCATGATCTTTGTTTTCTGAATGTTGAGCTTTAAGCCAACTTTTTCACTCTCCTCTTTCACTTTCATCAAGAGGCTTTTGAGTTCCTCTTCACTTTCTGCCATAAGGGTGGTGTCATCTGCATATCTGAGGTTGGGACCAGATGCCATGATCTTCGTTTTCTGAATGTTGAGCTTTAAGCCAACTTTTTCACTCTCCTCTTTCACTTTCATCAAGAGGCTTTTTATTTTGTC
Source organism: Cephalophus harveyi (assembly GCA_006410635.1). Taxonomy (NCBI): domain Eukaryota; kingdom Metazoa; phylum Chordata; class Mammalia; order Artiodactyla; family Bovidae; genus Cephalophus; species Cephalophus harveyi. The sequence continues at coordinate 92,424 of SJYT01046994.1, read as the reverse complement.
TTCACTTTCTGCCATAAGGGTGGTGTCACCTGCATATCTGAGGTTATTGATATTTCTCCTGGCAATCTTGATTCCAGCTTGGGTTTCTTCCAGCCCAGCAGTTCTTATCAATTACTCTTCTTAGAAGTGAAATAAGCAGGGTGACAATATACAGCCTTGATGTACTCCTTTTCCTATTTGAAACCAGTCTGTTACTAGGTACATAAAAATTATAATCTTTATGCCTCTTGTTAAATGGACCCCTTTATGATCATTAACGGAGAAGGCAATAGCAAGCCACTCCAGTACTCTTGCCTAGAAAATCCCATGGATGGAGGAGCCTGGTAGACTGTAGTCCATGGGGTCGCTAGAAGTCGGATGCGACTGAGCGACTTCACTTACACTTTTCGCTTTCACACAATGGAGAAGGAAATGGCAACCCACTCCAGTGTTCTTGCCTGGAGAATCCCAGGGACAGGGGAGCCTGTTGGGCTCCTGTCTATGGGGTCGCACAGAGTCGGACACGACTGAAGCGACTTAGCAGCAGCAGCAGCATGATCATTAAAGCACATGCTTTATCCCTGGCAATATTCTTAGCTCTAAAATCAAATTTCTGAAATTAATATAACAATTCAAACTTACTTTTGAATATGGTATGTATTTTCATATCTTTATATCATTTATAATTAAATTTTCAGCTATGAGATAATTATGGATTTACATAAAATTATAAAAAAAATACAGAAAATTCTCATATACCTTTTACACAGTTACTCCTAATGGTACTGTGCAAACATTTTTGTGCAATGTCACCAGCGTTATAGGACACTTATACAGTCAAGATACAGAATATTTCCTTCTAAATAAGGATCCCTCATGTGGCCCTTTTAGGCACTCCCATTTTCTTCTGTCCCACAGTCTTATAAACTTTCAGTTCTCCATTGCTATAAATTTCCCATTTCATGATTCTGTATAAATGGAATCATATTGTACTAATCCTTGAAATTGCTCCTTATAAATAACTAGGCATATTCTCTGGTAATTTATCAAGGTTGTTATATGTATCAATTTTTTTTTTAAACTGTTAAACAGTATTTCATGGGTTTGGTGTATTACAGTTTTTTNTCCATTGCTATAAATTTCCCATTTCATGATTCTGTATAAATGGAATCATATTGTACTAATCCTTGAAATTGCTCCTTATAAATAACTAGGCATATTCTCTGGTAATTTATCAAGGTTGTTATATGTATCAATTTTTTTTTTAAACTGTTAAACAGTATTTCATGGGTTTGGTGTATTACAGTTTTTTGTTTTTTTTTTTACCACTCTCTCACCAGTTGAAAAATATATTTGTTGCTTCTAGTTTTTTTACTATTACAAATAAAGTAGTTCCCAAAGAAAGGCAATGCCAAATAATGTTCAAACTACCGCACAACTGCATTCATCTCACACGCTAGTAAAGTAATGCTCAAAATTCTCCAAGCCAGGCTTCAGCAACACGTGAACCATTAACTTCCAGATGTTCAAGCTGGTTTTAGAAAAGGCAGAGGAACCAGAGATCAAATTGCTAACATCTGCTGGATCATCGAAAAAGCAAGAGAGTTCCAGGAAAACATCTATTGCTTTGTTGACTATGCCAAAGGCTTTGACTGTGTGGATTACAATAAACTGTGGAAAATTCTGAAAGAGATGGGAATACCAGACCACCTGACCTGCTTTTGAGAAACCTGTGTGCAGGTCAAGAAGCAACAGTTAGAACTGGGCATGGAACAACAGACTGGTTCCAAATAAGAAAAGGAGTACATCAAGGCTATATATTTTCACCCTGCCTATTTCAATTCTATGCAGAGCAGTTGATAAGAAATGCTGGGCTGGAAGAAACACAAGCTGGAATCAAGATTGCCAGGAGAAATATCAATAACCTCCGTATGCAGATGATACCACCCTTATGGTAGAAAGTGAAGACAAAATAAAAAGCCTCTTGATGAAAGTGAAAGAGGAGAGTGAAAAAGCTGGCTTACATCTCAACATTCAGAAAATGAAGATCATGGCTTCTGGTCCCATCACTTCATGGGAAATAGATGGGGAAACAGTGGCAACAGTGTCAGCCTTTATTTTGGGGGGCTCCAAAATCACTGCAGATGGTGATTGCAGCCATGAAATTAGAAGACGCTTACTCCTTGGAAGGAGGGTTATGACCAACCTAGATAGCATATTCAAAAGCAGAAACATTCCTTTGCCAACAAAAGTCCATCTAGTCAAGGCTATGGTTTCACCAGTAGTCATGTATGATGTGAGATTTGGACTGTGAAGAAAGCTGGTCACCAAAGAATTGATGCTTTTGAACTGTGGTGTTGGAGAAGATTCTTGAGAGTCCCTTGAGACTGCAAGGAGATCCAACCAGTCCGTTCTGAAGGAGATCAGCCCTGAATGCTCTTTGGAAGGAATGATGCTAAAGCTGAAACTCCAGTACTTTGGCCACCTCATGCGAAGAGGTGACTCATTGGAAAGACTCTGATGCTGGGAGTGATTGGGGGCAGGAGGAGAAGGGGACAACAGAGGATGAGATGGCTGGATGGTATTACCAACTCGATGGATGTGAGTTTGAATGAACTCTGGGAATTGGTGATGGACAGGGAGGCCTGGTGTGCTGCGATTCATGGGGTTGCAAACAGAGACGACTGAGTGAACTGAACTGAACCGAAACATTACTGTTAAGAGTTCATTTCTCTAGGATAAATCCTCAGGGTGGTGATTACTGGGTTGAATATTAATTGAAAATTTCTTTTCAGTTCAGTTGCTCAGTCATGTCTGACTCTTTGCAACCCCACAGACTGCAGCCAGCCAGGCCTCCCTGTCCATCACTAACTCTTGGAATTTACTCAAACTCAAGTCCATTGAGTTGGTGATGCCATCCAACCATCTCATCGTCTGTCATCCCCTTCTCAGCCTACCTTAAATCTTTCCCAGCATCAGGATCTTTTCCAATGAGTCAGTTCTTCATATCAGGTTGCCAAAGTATTGGAGCTTCAGCTTCAGCAAACCCTTCCAATGAATATTCAGGACTGATCTCCTTTAAGATTGACTGGTTTGATCTCCTTGCAGTCCAAGGGACTCTGAAGAGTCTTCTCTAACACCACAGTTCAAAAGTATCAATTAGTCGGTCTCAACTTTCTTTACTCTCCAACACTGAACATTCAGTATCTTAAGATGCTACCAAATTGCTTTAGGGACTAGCTGAACAATCCCACAAACAATGTCTTGTATAAATGATACAATTTCTAAACATTCTTGCTAGTTTTGGTGTCATCTCTGTTTTTTCCTTTGGCCTTTCTGGTAGTGTGTACTGCTACCTCTTTTGGGTTTTAATTTCCATTTCCTTAATAGCCAGGGAAGTTGAACACATGTGCTTATTTGATATCTTTCATATCCTCAGTAAATTTCTCTTCATGTCTTTTGTCTATTTTTTTACTTGGATTGTCTGTTTATTGTTGAGAAGTGAGAGTTGGGTTGTTTTTTTGTTTTTGTTTTTGTTTTGGAGTATTTGGGAATCTTTTCATTTCTGTTTACATTCTCTAGTTTAAATATTTTAAGTTTTACAATAGCATTGATGGTGGTGGTGGTGGTTTAGTTGTTAAGTCATGTCTGACTCTTGCGACCCTCCAGGCAATTACACTGGAGTATGTCACCATTTCCTTCTCCAGGGGATTTTCCAAACCCTGGGATCAAACCCAGATATCCTGCATTGCAGGCAGATTCTTTACCATTGAGTCACCTGGGAAGCCCCACAGTAGCATTAGATGTCCTTTATGTATTCTAGATATTAGTATATTATTGGATATGTGATTTCCAAATCTTTTCTCTGTCTGTATATTATCTTTTCATCTCTTCAACAAAGTCTTTTGTATAGCAAACTATTTTAATTTTGAAATTCAATTTTTATCAATTTTTCTATTATTTATTCAGTTTTAAACTCTAGGATCTTTTCAACTATCTTTAGACCCTGAAGGCTTTTTACTACTTTTTTCTAAAAATTTTGTAGTTGTATATTTCATATATATAGTTATATATTTCATAATCCAAGCCAGGCTTCGGCAATACATGAACCGTGAACTCCCTGATGTTCAAACTGGTTTTAGAAAAGGCAGAGGAACCAGAGATCAAATTGCCAACATCTGCTGGATCATGGAAAAAGCAAGAGAGTTCCAGAAAAACATCTATTTCTGCTTTATTGACTATGCCAAAGCCTTTGACTGTGTGAATCACAAGAAACTGTGGAAAATTCTGAAAGAGATGGGAATAACAGACCACCTGACCTGCCTCTTGCGAAACCTGTATGCAGGTCAGGAAGCAACAGTTAGAACTGGACATGGAACAACAGAGAGGTTCCAAATAGGAAAAGGAGTACCTCAAGGCTGTATATCGTCACCCTGCTTATTTAACTTCTATGCAGAGTACATCATGAGAAATGCTGGACTGGAGGAAACACAAGCTGGAATCAAGATTGCCGGGAGAAATATCAATAACCTCAGATATGCAGATGACACCACCCTTATGGCAGAAAGTGAAGAGGAGCTAAAAAGCCTCTTGATGAAAGTGAAAAAGAGTGAAAAAGTTGGCCTAAAGCTCAACATACAGAAAATATCCAACCAGCCCATTCTGAAGGAGATCAGCCCTGGGATTTCTTTGGAAGGAATGATGCTAAAGCTGAAACTCCAGTACTTTGGCCACCTCATGCAAAGAGTTGACTCATTGGAAAAGACTCTGATGCTGGGAGGGATTGGGGGCCGGAGGAGAAGGGGACGACCGAGGATGAGATGGCTGGATGGCATCATGGACTTGATGGACATGAATCTGAGTGAACTCCAGGAGATGGTAATGAACAGGGAGGCCTGGTGTGCTGCGATTCATGGGGTCACAAAGAGTTGGACACGACTGAGCGACTGAACTGAACTGAACTGAACACATTGTATGTTTCATATATCATATATATAATATAAATTATTATATATTTCATATGGGTTTCTTTCATAGCTCAGTTGATAAAGAATCTGCCTGCAATGCGGGAGACCCTGGTTCTGTCCTTGGATTGGGAAGATCCATTGGAGAAGGGAAAGGCTACCCACTTCAGTATTCTGGCCTGGAAAATTTCATGGACTATATAGTTTGTGGAGTCACATAACGTTGGACATGACTGAGTGACTTTCACTTCACTAACTAACCATTTCATATTTATATTCATGATCCATTTTGACTTAATATGTGTTTGTACACATGTGTGTATAAACACACATCTATGTATGTTTATATGTGTGTAACTTAAAAGTCAAAGTTATTTTATTTCTTCTTTTCCTTTTTTCTTCCCCTCAACCCCAACTCTCTCTCTTTTTCTTTGCCTTTGGACATCCAATTGCTCTAACATCATTTATTGAAAAGGAGGTGATCTTTCCTTAATTTGCTTTTACTACTTTGTCAATAATCAGTTGTATTTTTTGTTAGTCTATTTCTAAATTTTCAACTTTGTCCCATTGAACTGTGTGTCTATTCCTCAAACAATAAAACATGCATATATCAAGTCGGAAATTCAGATTCATTTGACTATTCTTTTTAGCAAAAATACATTAGCTATTCATATCATATGGCCAGAAGTTCTAAGTATTTATCTGAGTGAAACAAAAACACTAATTCAAAAAGATATCTACACTACCATGTTTACTGCAGCATTATTTGCAACAGCTGAGATATTAAAAATCATGTGTCAATCAATGAATGAATAAAGAAATTGTGGTATATATATGCCACATATTATTATGTGGGATTTTGTTCAGCCATTGAAGGAATGAAATACTGCCTTTTGTGATACCATGGATGAACCATGAGGGTATTATGCTAAGTTAAATAATTCAGACAGAGAAAGACAAATATTGTATGATCTCTCTTACATGTGAAATTAAAAAAAAAATAAAATCAAACTCATGGGTAGAGAGAATAAATCGGTTGTTGAAAGAGGTGGGGGTGCAGTGAGATGAATAAACTGTTTTGTCTTGTTTTGTTTGAGCTTACATAAATTGAATAAAATTAAAATATAATAACCAAAATTTAGAAGCAAATACTTTCTGATGACAATGTAATATTGGGGGTATGATTTAGATGGTGATGTTTCTACTCATCTTATATAAAAAGATAATTAGTGAGCTGACTGACTTAATTATCTGATGTAGGTAAGCTAGTAGCAACTTATTTCTCAAATGGAAGCACATGACAGGATGAGAGTTGTTGAGACATACAATCATAAATCCTATATAATGACATAGGTAACCACTAGAACAAGTATATTTTTAAAAAAATTAAATGTATATTTAAATAAAACTTTATATATCTGAATTTTAATTCATTTANTTCCTCAAACAATAAAACATGCATATATATCAAGTCGGAAATTCAGATTCATTTGACTATTCTTTTTAGCAAAAATACATTAGCTATTCATATCATATGGCCAGAAGTTCTAAGTATTTATCTGAGTGAAACAAAAACACTAATTCAAAAAGATATCTACACTACCATGTTTACTGCAGCATTATTTGCAACAGCTGAGATATTAAAAATCATGTGTCAATCAATGAATGAATAAAGAAATTGTGGTATATATATGCCACATATTATTATGTGGGATTTTGTTCAGCCATTGAAGGAATTAAATACTGCCTTTTGTGATACCATGGATGAACCATGAGGGTATTATGCTAAGTTAAATAATTCAGACAGAGAAAGACAAATATTGTATGATCTCTCTTACATGTGAAATTAAAAAAAAAATAAAATAAAACTCATGGGTAGAGAGAATAAATCGGTTGTTGAAAGAGGTGGGGGTGCAGTGAGATGAATAAACTGTTTTGTCTTGTTTTGTTTGAGCTTACATAAATTGAATAAAATTAAAATATAATAACCAAAATTTAGAAGCAAATACTTTCTGATGACAATGTAATATTGGGGGTATGATTTAGATGGTGATGTTTCTACTCATCTTATATAAAAAGATAATTAGTGAGCTGACTGACTTAATTATCTGATGTAGGTAAGCTAGTAGCAACTTATTTCTCAAATGGAAGCACATGATAGGATGAGAGTTGTTGAGACATACAATCATAAATCCTATATAATGACATAGGTAACCACTAGAACAAGTATATTTTTAAAAAAATTAAATGTATATTTAAATAAAACTTTCTATATCTAAATTTTAATTCATTTATAGCTTTTTATAATATTGTGTTAGTTTCAAATGTAAAGTAATTCAGTTATTTTTTAGATTATATTCCATTATGGTTTATTATAAGATATTAAATATAATTCCCTGAGCAAATAAATTTTTGTTGCTCATCTATTTTATGTATAGTAGTTTGTATCTGTTAATCTCATACTCTTAATTTGTTCCTCTTAACTTCCCTCTCCCTTTTGGAAATCACAAGTTTGTCTTCTATGTTTGGTATATAGATTTATTTGTAATATTTTTTAGATTCCACATATAAGTGATATCACATAATATCTCTCTCTCTCACTTACTTCACTAAGTATAATATTTTCTAGGTCCATCCATGTTACTCCAAAGGGAAATATTTCATTCCTTATTTATTCCAGGTCCCTCCTTAGATGGCTCAGCAGGTTAAAAATCTTACTGCAGTGTAGGAGACACAGGAGATGTGGGTTCAACCCCAGGTTTGAAAAATTTCCCTGGAGAAGGAAATGGCAACCCACTCCAGTATTCTTGCCTGAAAAATCCTATGGATAGAGGAGGCTGGCAGGTCACAGTCCATGGGATCACAAAGATTCGGACACGACTGAGTGACTAAGCCACAGCTCCTTAGACCTGTAAATCTGCACATGCTTAAATCTCACATCCAACCCTTTGCATTACGGCTTCTGCATTCTCATATACAACCAACTGCGTGAATCATACATTAAATTTGCAATTAGTGGTATGCTGAATCTGTGGATGTAGGATATAAGGATACTGAGGGCTAATCATATATATTTTTAATATAAATTTATTTATTTTAATTTGAGGTTAATTACTTTACAATATTGTATTAGTCCATACATCAACATGAATCCGCCACAGGTATACATGTGTTCCCCATCCTGAACCCCCCTCCCTCCTCCCTCCCTGTACCATCCCTCTGGGTCATCCCAGTGCACCAGCCCCAAGCATCCAGTATCATGCATCGAACCTGGACTGACAATTCATTTCATATATGATATTATACATATTTCAATGCCATTCTCTCAAATCATCCCACCCTCTCCCTCTCCCACACAGTCCAAAAGACTGTTCTATACATCTGTGTCTCTTTTGCTGTCTCGCATACAGGGTTAAATAACCTAACCCTACACCTAAAGCAACTAGAAAAGGAAGAAATGAAGAACCCCAGGGTTAGTAGTAGGAAAGAAATCTTAATCATATATTTTTTGAAAAATAATTGTGTCTTAGTGGACCTGCACAGTACAAATTCATGTTGTTCAAGGGTCAACTGTGTACAGATAACTCATAAAACTCAATATTAAAAAAAAAAAAACACCCAATTAAAACTTGGACAGAGGACAGAAACCAATATTTTTTCAAAGAAGACATAATCATGGTCAGCAGGTACATGAAATTGTAGTCAATATCACTCAACATCAGGGAAATGCAAATCAAAACCACGATGAAATAGCTCATGGTTAGACAGATAACAGACGGCCATCTGTTAGAATGGCTATTATGAAAAAGACAAGAAATAATAAGCATTGGCAAGCATGTGGAGAAAAAGGAAGGCTTGTGCACTGTTGGTAGGAATACACGTTGAAGAATTCACTGTAGAAAACATTATGAAACTACCATATAATTCAGCTATTTGAAAAGATATATGTACTCTTATGTCCACTGCAGTAGTTTACAATAGCCAAGATATGAAAGTAACGTGGGTGTCCACCCATAGTTGCACTGTTGGTAGGAATACACGTTGAAGAATTCACTGTAGAAAACATTATGAAACTACCATATAATTCAGCTATTTGAAAAGATATATGTACTCTTATGTCCACTGCAGTAGTTTACAATAGCCAAGATATGAAAGTAACGTGGGTGTCCACCCATAGATGAATGGATAAAGAATGCATGATGGGCATGCATACATACACACACATACACACACACACACACACACACACACACACACACACACACATTGTGCTTGTACTGTATTGTGTCCGACTTTTTTTGACAGCATGGGCCACTGGGCTCCTCTGTCCATGGGATTACCCAGGCAAGAATGCTGGAGTGGTTTGCCATTTCCTCCTCCAGGGGATTTTTCTGACCCAAGGATCAAGCCCAAATCTCCCACATCTCCTGCATTGGCAGGCAAATTCTTTACCACTGAGCCACCTGGTAAGATATTATCTACCTACCTATCTATCTATATACATATCTCCATATATTTCCCTAGAGACACACACATACATGCACATATATACAATGAAATATTACTCAGTCGTAAAATATATGAAATCTTGCTATTTGTGGCAACATGGATAGACCTGGAGGGTACTATGTTAAGTGAAACAAGTCATACAGGGAAAAACTGATTTCACTTATAAGTGCAATCTAGAAAAAGTAAAATAAAAACAAAACAGAAATAGGCTCATAGACACAGAGAATGAACTGGCGACTGCCAGAGGGGTGGAAGTGCTAGAATGTATGAAATAGATAAAGAGGATTAAAAGGTACAGTCTCCAGCTATAAAATAAATGTCATGGAGATGTAATATGCACACAGGGTATATAGTCAGTGACAGTGTAACAACATTGTATAGTCAGTTGGTACTGGTCTTTTTGCGGTGATCCTTTCATAATGTGTAAAAATATCAAATCCTTATGTTGTACACCTGAAGCTAACATAATATTGTTTGTTTAATATAATTCTTTAAAAAATTGAATGTCATACTGTGATTCAAGAACGAACTTTGGATTTAGAAAGTTTTCCAGGCAAGAAATAGGACAAAAATCTACTACAATTTTTAAAAGGAATATTCCTTATGTTTTCCTATCAAACTTCTATAGAATTGAGGCAGAGAAAAATAACCCCTCCAGTCATCTCTTCAAACAAAACTGCTGAACAATTAGGTTTTATAAAAGTGCTAATTCATTTTCTTCCTTAAAATCACTTAGAAGCTGTTAATTACAACTTTTATTAGGTGTCACATCAAATTGAATATACTTCCTCTTCTATTCTAAATGTTAATTAAAGAGCTAATATAATCCCAAAATTTATGTACTCAAAGTATTAATATATGCACTTTGATTGGTGTGGTTTTAACCAAATAACAAAAGCTACTAACAGAAAATTAGCTAACATCAATCTTAATATCTTTCTTTTTTGACATTCCCATAAGCATATTATGTCTGAACCAAAACAATACATTTGTCACTGCTGAGTTTATGAACCTCTTGAACACAAGGATACATGAAAGCAACAGACTCAAAATGCAAAAAATGTCTGTCTGTTTGTTGATTCTTTAAAATCACCAAATGATACGTGCAAAGCTATTCCTAAACCACACCTGATATTTGGGTCTCAACAATGACCTCCATTCCATCCCTGAAATTCATTTCATGCTGTCAATTTCTTGCTTCAGCTCTAGAAGGAATATTGTGATGTTAGGAAGCTCAAGGATGTAATGAAATAATTATCTTGAAAAATTACTTGAAACTATGTAAAATAATACATAAAATATTTGGAAATATATATTGTGTTTTTTTTGAGTGGGGGTAAAAGTTAAGTGGTTCAGTCATGTTTACCTCTTGGTGACCCCATGGACTGTAGCCTACCAGGCTCCCACATCCATGGGATTTTCCAGGCAAGAGTACTGGAGCGAGTTGCCATTTCCTTCTCCAGAGGATCTTCCTGACCCAAGGATCAAACCCAGATCCCCCACACTGTAGGCAGATGCTTTACCATCTAAGCCACCAGGGAAGTCTTGTGAGTGGGGGAGGATCTCTCAAAATACACTTTATGTCTAACTGATATGACAAAATGTGACAAACTTATCAAAATACAATGTAAATTAGGGCTTCTTAATCTAGGATCAGCTTAAGCACATGGTAAACTCTCAATGCATTTAAACTATTATTTATATTATATTATTAGCAATGTAAAAGTTCAATAAGTGTTTACTGAGTCCCTTCTGCCAGGCTCTCTGCCATTATTTCATTCTAAAAAGTATAAAATATTGTAGGATTAAATGTGAATTGGCAAGCACAATATTCATGATTGCAGTGCCTCCTGTAATAAGGAATTGATATGAGAAATTATTGACATTATGGAGGCTTTAATTAAGTTGAAAAATGTCAATGAAAGAAAATACAATTAAGCCCAGGTATATTTGAGCTTTGCTATCATCACCACACAAGATGGGACATATAACTTTAGTGCTATATTGAGCAATCATAAAATTCTAAGGGAAATAACCAAGTTGTATCTGTTTCCCTTAACATGAATAAGAAAATAGATTATCTTTATTTTTTTAATATAAATTTATTTGTTTTAATTGGAGGTTAATTACAATATTGTAAATGGATTATCTTTAAAAGACGGATGTGATTTCCTTGATGATGTAACTCATTTATACAATTAAAAGTTATTCCTAAATTTAGAATTACTCCAACAAGAAATTCTCATAATTTTAGCTTCCTACTAAAATTTTTAACAAAAGATATTTTATTTACTAGTCTTAGACTCAGAAATATGGTCTCACATCACTATTTTATCAAGATAAGGGGTCTCAATATGAAGTTGTATTATAGACAATTTGAATGGTTCTCCAAAGGCAAATCACGTCAAGTGCATGGCAAAGATTTAAACTTTCTCAGAGAGAAATATCTTAGAATGACTTGTTACTATAGAGCTTTTTCATGGTTTGACCTCTTTTTTGATTAATTCTGATTATATGAATTCAGTACATTCTATGATTCAAGACCTTCCTGCTGTCATTTGAGATGTAGCTGTAAAACAACACTGAGTTATTGTGGTACAGGTGAGAAAGGGTGGGTCTTGAAAATGTACAATATATGGACTTTCTAATGCATAAGAAGTGATTCCTGAAATCAAGAATGGAAAATTTTTCTGATGGACATTATTTAAAAGTAATACGGAATAGTTTTGGGCACTGCATAAGAAGTGATTCCTGAAATCAAGAATGGAAAATTTTTCTGATGGACATTATTTAAAAGTAATATGGAATAGTTTTGGACATTACTTCTTTTTTAATGAATTTAGTACTTAAAGTTGAATATTAATTCATAATTTGCTAACAAAAGATACCATTCATAATTCTGGCATTGCCAAAGATAATATTATTGATATAAAAGGAAATAATAGACCCTGAAATGAGCCAAAAGAGTGTAGTAACATATTTGAGCATTTTCCATTAAAAACACCTGAGGGCATACATGAGTTTATGACACTAGCTCCAATTAATTTTCAGCATCCTAAAAATGTGCCAAATCCTTATAAACCAGAAGATGATACAAGGGAGGCTGGAATCAAGTAGGATATTTTGGTTGTAGAGGGCAAATGAAATTAGATATTTTGACACTGCTGGGTATCAGCATAGTACCTGGAAAAAATGAACAGTGGCTGAAGAGAGAAAATAGAATGAAAAACCCAAGAAGATACAACAGTGCTGTTGGGAAACTAAAAAAGACACCTGAAGGGAAGATAATTTTTTAATCTTTCTTCTGAATACTCCATAGCCAAATACAGGACTTATTTAGCACAAAGTTAGTATTCAAAATACATGGATAGATTCAAAATTGGATGTATTAGCTTACAATACATCAAAAATGATGTAGATGTGACATATTTTTCGTAATTCCAAAATTGACTTTTTAAGGAAACTAATTGATTTTTTAAGGAAACTCCAGAAGTGAATGTATAAAATAACAGACAGCAAGCAAAAGGCATGAAAGAAAGGGGGAAAACATCAGTTGTGGATTACTGTTTACCAAGCATAAAATTAACAGGATGATTTGCCAATCTTTTCTTTACTGAGTGTTGCATTAAAAATTATGACAACATAATCAAAGGGAATCAACTGGAGAAGTTAGCTGAATTTCACATCAATTCCCCAGGTTAGTAGTACCATGATGTAAGTACTATTACAAGGATTTTCTCCTAGTGTAAGAAAGCTCATAGATATTGTTATTAGTGCATTTAGAGATGAACAATCTCTGGAACAGACTCACATTAACTAAAACGGTAAAAGATTCACGTATAAAAACATGAATAATAATTCTGAATATCAAATATTCATATTTGTTAGCAGCACAACAATACATAAGTGAAGCATAATTTACATTTGAGTATTGCAGAGAGAGCATATGTTTTACTATTTTACTGTGAAGTTTGTTATGAATGGGCAAGGAAATACTCCACACCAAGTTCCTCTTATAATGCTTATTACAAAGAAACACTGAATCATAAGTATAATCACTTACTCCACCTTTTGACTGACTTCAGAGACAGTTTGGATTGAACTTGGAAAAAAACGTAATCACCTTACAAAATGCTTGAGCATATAGAGAGTTGTTCAGCATATTCTTCAATGTGTTGCACTTTTGCTCGCTGTGACTCAATATTTTACCCAGTCATACAGTTACTGCAGTGAGCTACTCTAGTGGTAGAAAGAAGACTGTTAGCAAAACTTGTTCAAACACAGCAAACTAGAATAATCTGAGGCTGGACAGATAATTAGTTGTCAATGCCAAGCATTAGAAATTACCTTGTCTGTTCTTGGTAAATGACATACTGATGACATTGTACTGAAGTATGACGACATACTTGGTAACAACTATAGGTTATTCTCTCTTTCAGTTTACTTCTTCTGGTACTCTATGCTGCTGCTGCTGCTAAGTCGCTTCAGTCGTGTCCGACTCTGTGCGACCCTATAGACGGCAGCCCACCAGGCTCCCCTGTCCCTGGGATTCTCTAGGTGAGAATACTGGAATGGGTTGCCATTTCCTTCTCCAATGCATGAAAGTAAAAAGTTAAAGGGAAGTCTCTCAGTCGTGTCTGACTCTTCACGACCCCATGGACTGCAGCCTACCAGGCTCCTCCGTCCATGGGATTTTCCAGGCAAGAGTACTGGAGTGGGGTTGGTACTCTGTATTGAACAACTATTTGCCTAAATCAGGAACTATGTTCTATTGATCATGCAAACTCCTCATTACTCTTTGCTTGTCTCATGTTTTAACTTCCTACCTTGCTTGACTTAAATTGTCCATTATTATAATCACTAATGGCAGATATACTCAAGTTCTTTGTCTGTAGACCTTCATGATAAAAGATTGGCCAAAAACTCCACCCTAGTTAGTATAACGCTCTATCTACTCTGAACTTGCAAATTCTTATTTCAATTGTAAAACAGAATAAATTCGAGCCAGCCTTCACATACTACCATTTACTAACTCATTTTCATCTTTACCCATAGATTTTGTCACAATGAATCAGCTTTCTAAGCTTCTATCTGAAACCAATACATCATGCATTATATTCTATTCCCTCATGCCTACTAAAGGACATTCAATTTTCTCTTCTTCAACATTTATTTCCCCCACATCAACTAGTTTCTCCCACAAGTTTCTGTATTTGAATAAATGATTAATCTATTTTTCTAGTATCTTAGGACTAAGCATAAACTTTTAGAATCTCCTTTAACTATTTTCTCACACCTCACATAGTTCATCTGCAAATCACATATCCATATTTCAGCTAGGTCCATACCTTCAATCCTGCCAAGTTCAAGTCACTGCAGTTCTGTAATTAGATTAAAACTGCTGCCTACCAAATGATCTCTCCTTTAGTTACTTCAACTTACTATCCTCTTGGCACTATCATTTTAAAGCACAAATTATATCACATTTCTTCTCCATTAAGAATACTTCAGAGTATCCCCAACTCCCTCCTTATCACAGTCAAATGAACAGATCGATCTTACTTCTCCTGCTGTAGTCTCCATTCCACTGCCTTAGGCCCACACGTTCTTTCCCTGGAGCTAATTAAACACATATCCATCTCTAATTTTCTCTCTGCCTGGACCATTTTCTTCTATGTATTATTTCTTTTTATTGAGGCTTCCATTGTAGCTCAGTTGGTAAAGGATCTGCCTGCATGCAGGAGACCCAGACTGGATTCTTGGGTCAAGAAGATCTCCTGGAAAAGGAAATGGCACCCACCCCTGTATTCTTGTCTGGAGAATCCCATGGACAGAGGAGCCTGGCAGGTTGCAAGAGTCGACACAACTTAGCAACTAAACCACCACCACCATTATTTCTTTGGTCCCTAAAAAGTTGAAACCAAATATCATTTTACCACTGTGATTCTCCCTAACCCTAATTCTATATAAAATAATCATGTCCCTCCTCCTTGCCTTGGGCTTCCCTTGTGGGCTTCCCTTGTGGCTCAGCTGGTAAAGAATACACCTACAGTGAGGGAGACATGGGTTCGATCCCTGGGTTGGAAAGATCTCCTGGAAAAGGGAAAGGCTACACACCCCAGATTGGGAAGATCTCCTAGAGAAGGGAAAGGCTACCTACTCCAGTATCCTAGCCTGGAGAATTCTTTAGACGGTATAATCTGTGGGGTCGCAAAGAGTTGGACACAACTGAGTGACTTTCACTTTCACTTTTCACTGTCATCTACTCCAAAATTCTGGCCTGGAGAATTTCATGGACTGTATAGTTCATGGGGTTGCATACAGTCAGACACGAATGAACGACTTTCACTTAACATTAGTTCCTCCTTGCCACATCCCATTCTTATCTATTGAATGTCATTTGTGTCTCCCCCACCATATAACAATTAATATTGTTGTTGTTCAGTCTTTCAGTCAAGTCCAACTCTTTGCCAGCCATGGACAGCAGCACACCAGGCTTAGCTGTCCCTTAACATCTCCTGGATTTTTCTCAACTTTGTGTCCATTGAGTCCTCATGCTATCCAACCATCTCATCCTCTGCTGCCTTCTTCTCCTTTTGCCTTCAATCTTTCCCAGCAGTAGGGTCTTTTTCCAATGAGTTGGTTCTTTGCATCAGGTGGCCAAAGTATTGGAGCTTCAGCATCAGTTCTTCCAATGAGTATTCAAGGTTGATTTCCCTTACGATTGACTGGTTTAATCTTGCTGTCCAATTTTCACTCTTCTCCTTCATCCTCATCTACAGACTCTTTAGTTCCTTTTAGATTTTGCTGTTGGAGTGGTATCATCTGCATATCTGAGGTTGTTGATATTTCTCTGGGCAATCTTAATTCCAGTTTGTAACTCATCCAGCCTGGCATTTCACATGATCTACTCTGCATATTAGTTAAATAAACAGGATGATAATATAAAGCTCTGTCACACTCCTTTCCTAACTTGAACTGATCAGTTGTTACCCGTAAGGTTCTATTATATCTTGAACTAAATATAGGTTGCTCAGGAGACAGGTATGATGGTCTGGTATTCCCATCTCTTTAAGAATTTTCCCAGTTCATTGTGATCCACACAGTCAAAGACTTTAGCATAGTCAATGAAACAGAAGTAGACCATTTTCTGGACTTCCTTTGCTTTACATATGATCCAACAGATGCTGGCAATTTGATCTCTGGTTCCTGTGCCTTTTCTAAATCCAGCTTGTACATCTGGAAGTTCTCAATTCAAGCACTGCTGAAGTGTAGCTTGAAGGATTTTGAGCATGACCTTACTAGCATGGGAAGTGAGTTCTATTATCCAGTAGTTTGAACAATCTTTAGCACTGCCCTTATTTGGAATTGTAATGAAAACTGACCTTTTTCAGTCCTGTGGCCAGTGTTCGGTCTTCCAAATTTGCTGACAAATTGAGTACTGCACTGTAACACCATCATCTTTCAGTATTTTGAACAGCTCACTTAGAATTCCATCACCTCCACTAGCTTTACTGGCAGCAATACTTCCTAAGGCCTGCTTGACTTCACACTCCAGGATGTCTGGCTCTAGGTGAGTGACCATACCATCGTGTTTATCCTGGTCATCAAGACCTTCTTTTTTTTTTTTTTTTTTACAGTTCTTCTGTGTATTCTTGTCACTTCTTCTGAATCTCTTTTGCCTCTGTTAAGTCTTTAATGTTTCTGTCCCTTATTATGCCCATCCTTGCATGAAATGTTCCTTTGTTATCTCTAATTTTCTTAAAGAGACCTCTAGTCTTTCCCATTCTATTGCTTTTCTCTATTTCTTTGTATTTATTGTTCATTAAGAAGGCCTTCTTATCTCTTCTTGCTATTCTCTGAAACTGTGCATTCAGTTGGGTATATCTTACCCTTTCTCCCTTGCTTTTGGCTTGTCTTCTTTCCTCAGCTATTTGTATTATCTCCTCAGATAGCCACTTTGCCTTCTTGCATTTCTTTCTCTTTGGATTGGTTTTGTTCACTGTCTCCTGTACAATGTTATGAACTTCTTTCCATAGTTCTTCAGGCATTCTGTCTATGAGATCTAATTCCTTAAAACTATTTGTCTCTTTTACTGTATAATCATAAGGAATTTGATTTAGGTCATAGGTGAATGGCCTCCTGGTTTTACCTACTTTCTTTAGTTTAATTTTGCTATAAAGAGCTGATGATCTGAGCCACAGTATGCTCCAGGTCTTATTTTTGTTGACTATATAGAGCTTCTTCATCTTCGAATGCAAACTGGTAGCACTTGCTCCATTATTTAATACTTTGTGACTTTGAGCAAATTACATAGCAGAACACTTAAATTCATATTTATAAAATAGAGATAATATTAGTAATCAACTGATTGTATTGGCATGAGAATTAAATAATTTTATATATACAATATTTTAGATCAGTTTCAGATATATAAGTAACATAATAGTCATTATTTTATTATTATTGTTATACAATATATTTAATCATGTCTTGGATTCTTGGATTTTCATATAATATTCCATGAGAACTGGAGATTTTTATTTCCACTGTTTTATTCTAATGCCTTAATCAGATTGTGGTACATAACAGACTTGATAAATATCATTTGAATAAATGGTGACTTACATATTAGAAGGTAGCAAATGAGTTTTTAATTTTCTGCCAGTCAAAATTAATCAGTACTATTCCTGCCCTGAATCATTTCTTAGAATTTTTATTTTTTACACAAAAATTCTCATTAGGTAGACCAACCCTAAAAAGGCAAGGATATTGTTTTATTCATATTTGCATTCTTTAGAACACTAACTCTACTCTCTTTGCTTTTGAGGGCTATTTTTAAGGTTTATTTTGTATATCTAAATACAATGAAAACTCTAAATAACTCAGTTCTATTCAGGAGCCATGAAATTATATCTCTTTTCTTATAATGCAATCAAACAAGAAAGCTTTATTTAAGCCAGCAAAATATAAATATGTCAATTGCCATACTCCTAGTAGATTTCTAGGGAACAATTCTTATTCAGTATATTCTTGTGAATCATTAAGTGACACTCTGAGTGGCGGATATAACTCCAAATACACCAATGGCTTCTAATTGATTTGAGTGCTTTTTAAAAAATAATGAATCTAGGTAGATGAAAGAGACATTGAATGGTTTTCTAATTCAAGAATATCTCTGCTGATGTAGTAATTCAAATCAAATCAAATGATTTCTTCAAACAGAAAATGAATTAATACTTATAAGAATTTCTTTTCTGTAATATTTCCTGTAGTTCATAATTGGACAAAAATAGATATAAATATGGCATTAAGGTTTCCCATAAAAGTGGTGCAAAGCCAGTACTTACACAAAACAAATGATTCACTTAAGAACTTAAACCCCAATTCCACTTTACCTCTCAAGTTTCTGAGATTTTACTTAAGTCCTTTAGATAGGGCATCATGATTTATTAATTATATACTTTTATTTGCCAAACAGTATCTGGGTTCCCTGGTGACTCAGATGGTTATGTGCCTGCTTGCAATGGAGGAGCCCCTCGTTCGATCCTTGGTTGGAAATATCCCCGAGAGAAGGGAATGTCAAGCCACTCCGGTATTCTTGCCTGGGGAATTCCATGGACAGAAGAGCCTGGCAGGCTACAGTTCACCAGGTCACAAGAGTCGGATATGACTGAGCACACACACATTGAAATTATGGAAATGGGGATTAGGGCAAATGGCAAGTTGGCAAGTTTAAAACATTGGTCTCTAAGGGATATTGTACTAGACAAACACAGCAGGTGATTCACATACAGATATTAGTACTCTGTTGCTCAGTCACTAAGTTGTGTCTGACTCTTGTGATCCCATGGACTGTAGCTGGCCAGGCTCCTCTGTCCAGTGGTATTTCCCAGAAGTGGAAGAAGTGGAAGTGAAGTCGCTCAGTCGTGTCCGACTCTTTGCGACCCCATGGAGCCTACCAGGCTCTTCCATCCGTGGGATTCTCCAGGCAAGGGTACTGGAGTGGGTTGCCATTTCCTTCTCCAGGAGATCTTCCCAACCCAGGGATCGAACCCGGGTCTCCCGCATTCCAGGCAGATGCTTTACCATCTGAGCCATCAGGGAAGACTATTTCCCAGAAGGATACTGCAATCGGTTACCACTTCCTTCTCTAGGGGATCATCCTGACTCAGAGATCAAACTAGAATCTCCTGCATTGGCAGGCGAATTCTTTACCACTAAGCCACCAGGGAAGCTCAAGTACTAATAGATAGTTGCAATAAAAGATATTGAAACTCAAGTAATACCTAACAGGTCATATGAAAATGGCCTTATTTCAGTTATTTAGGAAAGTAGTTTGCATTTATATAAATCTTTCATCTTGCACTGTTACAGTTAATTTCAATAAATGAACATTAAAATCAATGTTATACATCACTTTTTATTAAAGGCAGTGGAAACAGTCTTTAATTTTAAGTTTCAATCTAGCAATTAATATTATATTTCAATAAATGTTTACAAATTTAGAGACTACCCAGCCATGGAATATATAAACCTATAACCAAACCTGTGAAAGATTAGTTATTTGAGATCTATTGTAGATTTATTTGTACATTTGTTTTTCTAGTTAATAATATTTACTGGAAAAAAAAAAAAAACATTTTCTCAATGATTCAAATGCTCATATACAGATTTTACGTTTTACACTGTATGAATGATTTCACTATCAAAATTGCCATTTATTCAGTCTCTATATTTAAAAGAGAACTTTAATTTGCTACCCATTTTGCTGCTATTAAAAAAATCGTGTTGTTGGTTATAAGCTATTTTTCCGACAAATAGTCTGAAAACTGAATGTTCTTTATTTAAAAACTGTGTGCAGCTGAACCATTATTTTCATTCTGAGATTTACTTATTTAGTATAACAAGTAGCACTTCTCTAAGATGATTAGCAAGTTTTGTAAAATCAATTCTGCTGAGACTTTATTATTTTTTAATTTTTATTGTTTAGAGAAAGAAGCTTTCTACAATTTTTAAAGGTTACCTTCAATTTAGACTTACTACAAAATATTGGCTATATTCTGTGTGTCTTACAGTACTTCCTAGAACCTATCCTATTCTCAATAGTGTGTACTTCCCATTCCCTCATCCCTATTTTGACCCTTCCCTCCACTAACAATTATTAATTTATTTTTTGTATCTGTGAATCTACTTCTTTCATGTTTTATTCATCATTTTGTTGCATTTTTTAGTTTCCACATATAAGCTATATCACACAGTGTTTATCTTTCTCTGTCTGATTTATTTAACTTTAGCATAATGCCCTCCAAGTCCATCCATATTGCCAAAGATACTAACATTTTATTCTTTTTTTATGATTGAGTAGTATTCTATATGTGTGTGCATATTTTATATATGTATGTGTGTGTATATATATATATACACACACACACACATATATATATATATATATATATATATATATACACACACATATATACCAGAGCTTCTTTATCCATGTATCTGTTCACAGACACTTAGGTTGTCTCCATGTCTTGGACATTGTAAATAATGCTGCTATGAGCACTGATGTATGTGTATCTTTTCCAATTAATTTTTAAAAAATATATACCAAGAGTGGAATTTCTAGGTCATATGGTAATTCTATTTTTAGTTTTTTGAGAAATCTCCATATTGTTTTTCACAGCAGCTGCACCAAATTACATTCCCACCCACAGTATACCAGGGTATACCAGTATGCCTATTCTTTATATGCTCCCCATATATATATATATATATATTTATATATATATGTGTGTGTGTGTGTGTGTGTGTTCTTTTTTTAATGATAAACATTGTGATAAATGTGAGGTCATATATCATTGTGGTTTTGTGGTTTTGATTTGTATTTTCCTGATGATTAATGAGGATGGGCAACTTTTCATATGCCTGTAAGTGATTTGCATTTCCTCTCTAAAAAAATGTCTATGACATTCTTCTGTCCATTAAAAAAATTTTTTTTGATGTTGAGTTGTATGAGCTGTTTAAATATGTTGCATATTAATCCCTTATCAGGCATATAATTTGCAAATATTTTCTCCCATTCAGTATTTCTTTTTTGTTGTTTTTTGCTGATGGTTTCCTTAGCAATGCAAAGCTCTTAAGTTTTGTCCTTTTTAATACTCAACATACATCTTTTATTTTTAAAATTTATTTTTATTGGAGTATAGTTACTTTGCAATATTGTGTTAGTTTCTGCTGTCCAACAAAGTAAATCAGTTATACATATGAAAATGAAAGTGAAAGTTGCTCAGTCGTGTTGGACTATTTGCGACCCTGTGAACTATACAGTCCATGGAATTCTCCAGGTGAGATCCCTTCTCCAGGGGATATTCCCAACACAGGGATCAAACCCAGGCTCCTGCATTACAGGTAGATTCTTTACCAGCTGAGCCACAAGGGAAGCCCATACATATACATACATCCCCTCTTTTTCAGATTTTCTGTTCATTTAGGTCACCAAGAGCATTCAGTAAAGTTCCCTGTGCTAAGGTTCTCATTAGTTGTCTATTTTTTTACATAGTAGTGGGTTTTATTTTGTGTATAATTTCCTTTCTAAAACTCTTATGTTTCACTAGGTCAATGGCACCCCACTCCAGTACTCTTACCTGGAAAATCCCATGGACGGAGGAGCCTGGTAGGCTGCAGTCCATGGGGTCGCTAAGAGTCGGACACGACTGAGCAACTTCACTTTCACTCTTCACTTTCAGGCGTTGGAGAAGGAAATGGCAACCCACTCCAGTGTTCTTGCCTGGAGAATCCCAGGGATGGGGGACCCTGGTGGGCTGCCGACTATGGGGTCACACAGAGTCGGACACGACTGAAGCGACTTAGCAGCAGCAGCAGCAGGTCCCATTTATTTACTTTTGTTTTTATTACCTTTATGTTAGAAGAAGGATCCAAAAAACTATTGCTGTGATTTATGTCAGAAAGTGTTCTGCCTATGTTTTCCTCTAGAAGTGTTATAGTATTCCATCTTACATATAGGACTTTAATTCATCTTGAGTTTATTTTTGTATGGTGTTAGACAATGATCTAAGATAATTAGCAACTTTTGTAAAATCAGTTCTGCTGGGCACTTTAATATTTTTTTATCAAATTTTTAATCAAATATCATTTTTTATCAAGTTCTTTATCAAATATCATAATATTTTTTATGATTCTTTTTAGGTTAGTGATACCCTGTCATAATTTCTCATGGTTTATAAAAGGTCTATGAACAAAATATAAAGGATCATCTTCAGTATAGCTCACTGTTTTAGTGTGTCAAAATCTTCCTGTCCATTATATGGAATGACAAAAACTATTCTAAGTTTGGCTTACTACTATTTTCTGGCAAACGATTCAGATCAATTCATATGCAATTTGTCTTTAATAATAAACAGAATACCACTTTTTATACTCATTTGCTGCTGAAAATATAAACTAGCTCTTGTCTGGAGCAAATCACTTATGTCTTTATAACAGTTTCTTTAACTGTAAATTTACATGTGATGAATAATTTGCTCATAGGATCAGACACTACAGTATTAGGTTCATGGTAAATGTGTTGCAAATGTTTGCTTTTAATACAATTATTCTTACCAATCTATGGCACCTGATTATTCTAGTCTACTAAAAGTTAAGACAATCTATTTTTGGGTTATCTTCTGAAATTTTAGAAACATATTAATCTGTATTCCCATATGTTGACCTAAATATTGCCTCAGATAATACTGCAAATATATGTTAGTGTAGATATCAGTGCAGAAATGAGTTTTATTTCTAAATAGAATTTATTTAATTGTTCTACATGCAAGTAGGACAATTGCTCCTACCACAGAGTATATGTCTGGACTAGCAAGAAAAGCACATCAAGGAGAATTAGTAACTGACATTTCAATATCTGATTTGCTTTGTAACTTAGGTCAAGCCATTTAATATTTTCTTCATCACTATTTCCCCACTCTTAAAACAGGCCTAGTATGTCTCTGTTTTTATCAAAAGATTTCTGTGAGGCTAAAACAGAATTTGTTAATTTGCAAAATTTCTTTGAAAAATGTAAACATTTTAATGATAATCAGTATTAGGAATTAAATGTAAAGTCTTCTGTTGTATATAAGACAATAGATAGTTTACCTTAGTAAATATTAATCTTTGCTCTCATAGAACTTCAAAAATTTTATGTATGAAATAAATACCAAGACAGATTCATCTTTATGGTGGTGAACCTTTATCCATTTTTCTTCTTTATGCCAATCTAATTTTTTTCATGAAAAAAGAAAACTATCATTCATGAAACTGCCATCTTGTGTTGGTGAAACAGATCAGCTTCTTCCTGGAGGGCCTGGATCTCTTAAAAGTCACTATGACTTCTTAGTCTATGTAAAGACATCTTGACTTATAGTATTTTTCATTGAAGAAAAGGATATAAGATATCTGTATAAAATTGTTCATTTTCCCAGGGATCAAAACAAAACTATATAGATACATATATACATATATATTTCACTCCAACAACAAAAAGCAACAAAAAAACTAGTCTACTTTCAGAGAAATATTAATTTCTAAGAAGCCTTGTTTAAATAACCATATTCTAGTTGGTTTAGTTTACATTTGCTTTACTTCGATCTCTATATATATTCATGATTTTTATTTTTTGGTTGTTGTTTGCTGTTTTCTTTTTATACTATCTTAGTCTGTTATACTAAAGAATAGCACAGCTAATATATTTTTACAGAATTCTCCCTACTTTCCATTGTTGGCAAAATCCTTTTAGAAGTTTGACAATAACATGCCTTTCTGTATTGATTTCTTCTCTTCTACTTGGCAATATTGATTTTTTGTGTGCATTTACAACAAGACTCCATTTTGTTTAATTCTTTCTCTATGAATCATCATTGCTGACAACAGGAGCCGAAACATCTAAAACTTAAAGAAATGCATTTGATTGAACAGCTGTCCTAGAGCCAGTGATGGAATACAAAGAAATAAAATGGGACTTCTCATTGGGCTTCATGAGATTCAAAAAGGTCAACTTTGTTTTGAAGACTAGAAATTGAAAATAACCTATTAAGACTAACATGTGATCTTGGAAGAATGCTTGTATTTGCAGTATTCAGCAAGTCACTTTATTGGAGTTTTCAGTCTTTGACTGAAAAACCTCTTTTACCTTCTTAAGGAAGATGGAAAAGAAATAATCAGTGCTGCCCTAGGAAGCAATGGTTTCTAGTATATATACTTAGGAAGTATATTCTAGTATATTCTCTTCCTAAGCACTACAATTAGGTCAAGGGGAGTCATATGATGCAAAGTAAATCATCTAGGGGCACCCCAAAGACCTGTGACTGATGCTACAAAATGAGAATAACAGTGATAAAAGAGACTGATCAGTATTTCTCTTCTAGGAATTTGAAGTAGGAAATTAACCATGGGAGATAAAAATGATTTTAAAGAACCAGAAAAGTCATAATCACTATGTAGAAGAAATACTGAGACAGCAGAGACAAGCAAACAGAGAAAGTGAGTTGGTTATGGAAAAGATGAAAGTAAAGGTAGATGAGCTGAAGTTTCATCATGTTAATGAAAAACAGTAGAGTCTATATTTATTCTTCCAGGTGCTGACATTCATAGAACAGTCTTAATCCATAATGTCCTAAAACTATCAACTCTGACTTTAGGTATCCGCAAGTTCTCCCTCTCAAGGAGTTCTGCTGCTGCTGCTAAGTCGCTTCAGTTGTGTTCGACTCTGTGCAACCCCATAGACGGCAGCCCACCAGGCTCGCCCGTCCCTGGGATTCTCCAGGCAAGAACACTGGAGTGAGTTGCCATTTCCTTCTCCAATGCATGAAAGAGAAAAGTGAAAGTGAAGTCACTCAGTCATGTCCAACTCTTCACAACTCCATGGACTGTAGCCTACCAGGCTCCTCCGTCCATGGGATTTTCCAGGCAAGAGTACTGAAGTGGGATGCCATTGCCTTCTCCACTCTCAAGGAGTTCACTGACTAGTAAAAGAGATATCATTATGAGTATTTTATAGAAATATGTGCAAGCCCAGTGAGTATGGAGAAGGTGAAAGAGGAGTGACCAACTCTTTACCAGAAGATCTGCAGAGAATTTAGCAGAAATAAACAAACAAAGAGGCAAAACGAGGTCAAGTTCATTGGGAGCAAGAAAATTGACAGATAACAATTTAACAAGTTTTCTACACTTAAAAACCGACATTTGGCAAAATGACATCTACTGATTTCTTATGTTGTGGTGCAGGCCAGAAATCAGGGTAAATGCAAACAGATGGACAGAATATGTGTGCCAAATGTCAAAGAAAAACTTAATTAAAAGTTTAATAAAGACATAGACTTAATTAATGAGGTGGAGGAGGGTTATTGAAAAATGCATAAATACTGAGTTGGAAAAGGTAACATATTCAGTTCAGTTCAGTCACTCAGTCATGTCCAACTCTTTGCAACCCCATGAATCGCAGCATGCCAGGCCTCCCTGTCCATCATCAACTCCTGGAGTTCACTCAGACTCACGTCCATCGAGTCAGTGATGCCATCCAGCCATCTCATCCTCTGTTGTCCCCTTCTTCTCCTGCCCCCAATCCCTCCCAGCATCAGAAACTTTCCCAATGAGTCAACTCTTCGCATGAGGTGGCCAGAGTACTGGAGTTTCAGCTTTAGCATCATTCCTTTCAAAGAAATCCCAGGGTTGATCTCCTTCAAAATGGACTGGTTGAATCTCCTTGCAATCCAAGGGACTCTCAAGAGTCTTCTCCAACACCACAGTTCAGAAGCATCAATTCTTCGGCGCTCAGCCTTCTTCACAGTTCAACTCTCACATCCATACATGACCACAGGAAAAACCATAGCCTTGACTAAACGGACCTTAGTCGGCAAAGTAATGTCTCTGCTTTTGAATATACTATCTAGCGTGGTCATAACTTTTCTTCCAAGGAGTAAGCGTCTTTTAATTTCATGGCTGCAGTCACCATCTGCAGTGATTTTGGAGCCCCCCAAAATAAAGTCTGACACTGTTTC
>SJYT01046994.1:0-57371 GCA_006410635.1 Cephalophus harveyi | reverse complement strand
GGTCTTACTGATTATTTTACTCAAATTGATTTATATTTCATGAAATTTCAATGAAAAAAATTGAAACTGCTCTTTTTTTTAAATGGAATTGAAAAACTAATACTAAAATTTATATGGAAAAAATCAAGATTGGTCCATACTATCACTAAGAAATAAGTATGAAGACTTGTTCTGTCAGATACCACAGTTTACTGAAGCTAAGGCAATATATTATTATATAATACTGAAACTGGCATAGACAAATAGAACAACAGATCAAGTATAAAAACAGATGCATGCAGACAGCTGAGATAAAACCAGTTTCCCTGAATATAAGTGGTCATTGGAAGATTTTCAATAAATAGTCCAGAGAGTTTTACTGATTCCTATGGAATGAAAATGAAACTGGATCCCTGAATAATATAATGCAAAAAGTGGAATACATTGTTACAGTGGGAATGTGAAAAAGGGAATTTATAAATATTGCTCTGGGAACGTGAAATGTTGTAGCTTTGTTTATGAAAATATTCTGATAGTATATGTTTTGAAAATGCACATTCCCGGTAATGCAGCAGTTATACTCTTGAGATGCTATCAAAGTAGAGACACTAGGGGGTGGTCCTGAAATGGCAGAGGAATAAGATGTGGAGACCACTTTTTCCATACGTGAAATGTTGTAGCTTTGTTTATGAAAATATTCTGATAGTATATGTTTTGAAAATGCACATTCCCGGTAATGCAGCAGTTATACTCTTGAGATGCTATCAAAGTAGAGACACTAGGGGGTGGTCCTGAAATGGCAGAGGAATAAGATGTGGAGACCACTTTTTCCACCACAAATTCATTGAAAGAACATTTGAATGCTGAGCAAATTCCACAAAACAACTTCTGAATGCTGGCAGAGGACATCAGGCACCCAGATAGGCAGGCCTTTCAAAGGTAGTCTTCAAAAGGAAGTAGGACAAAACATAAAAGATAAAAAGAGAGACAAAAGAGGTAGGGATGGAGATGGGAAGGGAGTCTTGAAAAAGACAGAAGTTTCCAAACACAATGGGAATGTTCTCACCAGTGGGTCTGTGGCAAGCCTTGGAATCTCAGAGGGCAACATAACTGGGAGGAAAAAATAAATAAAGAAAGAAATAATTAAAACCCACAGATTACATGCCTAATGGCAACTCACAGCAGAGAAGCAGCCGAGACCCTCACATCCACCACTAGCAAGTGGGGGCTGGACCGGGAGACGCGGGCTGCATTGCTTAGGGTAAGGACTAGGCCTGAATGTCCTGACAGCAATCCGAAGGATCTAACTTGAGATAGCAACAGACTGTTGATAGCTACCCCACAAAAAGCCCTTTCCTCCAGAAAGCAGGAATAGAAGGAACATACCTCAACATAATAAAAGCTATATATGACAAACCCACAGCAAACATTCTCTGGAAGGACTGATGCTGAAGCTGAAACTCCAATAATTTGACCACCTGATGCAAGGAACTGACTCATTTGAAAAGACCCTGGTGCTGGGAAAGATTGCAGGCAGGAGGAGAAGGTGACAGCAGAGGATGTAATGGTTGGATGGCATCACCGACTGGATGGACACAAGTTTGAGTAAACTCCGGGAGTTGGTGATGGACAGACAGGGAAGCCTGGAATGCTGCAGTCCATGGGGTCACAAAGAATTGGACATGACTGAGTGACTGAAATGAAATGAACTGAGGAACTGAATAGTCTCTTCAGCAAGTGATGCCAATAAACAGATATCAAAAACAAAAGAATGAGCTTGGAGCCCTTCTTCCCTTTTATATGAGGGGTAACTCAAAATAGGTCAAGAACAAACTGTACAACTGAAACTATGAAATTCATAGTAGAAAACACAGGGGAAATTTTCAAGACTTTAGATTAAACAACAGTTTCTTAAATATGGCAAGAAAATCACAGGTAACAAGAGAAAAATAGGTAAATTTGGTTTACCTAAAATTCAAAACTCTTGTGCATCAAGAGTGCAAAACTCTTTCAGCATCAAGAAGCTGAAAGCTGGAGAACATTTTTGATGGTTATGTAACATGATGTCAAGTTGTGAATACACAGTTATTCCTCATAAAGTTAAGTATAGAATTGTCACAGGACCCAGGAACTCCTCTACTAGATAAACAAACAGAAAAATTGCAAACAAGTATTCAAACAAACTTGCATAAATGCTTGCAGTAGCACTATTTCCAATAGCCAAACACCCCAAATTACTAATAACCCATGAATGAATAATAGACTTTTGGTCTATCCATGCAATAAGATATTAATTCATGATAAAAATGAATGAAGTACTAATATATGCTACAATATAAATAAACTTGGAAAACATGTTAGGAAAATAAACAAAAAGACCATACATTATTTGATTCTATGTATGTAAAATGACCAGAATAAGCAAATTCAGAGAAATACAAAATCTCTTAGTGGTTTCCAGGTCCTCGGGGTAGGGAGAAATAGTAATATGTTAATTAACTTAATAGATAAGTGGTGATGAAAATGTTCTGCAGCTAGAGAGCTGTGACCATTAGACAACATTGCTGATGTATTAAGAGTCAAATAATTTTATATTTTTAAATCATTAAAATAATGAATTCGAATAGCCAAAGCAATCTTGAGAAAGAAGAATGGAACTGGAGGAATCAACCTGCCTGACTTCAGCTACAAAGCCACAGTCATCAAGACAGCATGGTACCGGCACAAAGACAGAAATATAGATCAATGGAACAAAATAGAAAGCCCAGAGATAAATCCACACATCTATGGACACCTTATCTTTGACAAAGGAGGCAAGAATATACAGCAGATTAAAGACAATCTCTTTAACAAGTGGTGCTGGGGAAACTGGTCAGCCACTTGTAAAAGAATGAAACTAGAACACTTTCTAACACCATACAGAAAAATAAACTAAAAATGGATTAAAGATCTAAACGTAAGACCAGAAACTATAAAACTCCTAGAGGAGAACACAGGCAAAACACTCTCCGACATAAATCACGCCAGGATCCTCTATGATCCACCTCCCAGAATACTAGAAATAAAAGCAAAAGTAAACAAATGGGATCTAATTAAAATTAAAAGCTTCTGCACAACAAAGGAAACTATAAGCAAGGTGAAAAGACAGCCTTCGGAATGGGAGAAAATAATGGCAAATGAAGCAACTGACAAACAACTAATCTCAAAAATATACAAGCAACTTTTGCAGCTCAATTCCAGAAAAATAAATGACCCAATCAAAAAATGGGCCAAAGAACTAAACAGACATTTTAACTTAAAAGCTTTTGCACAACAAAGGAAACTATAAGCAAGGTGAAAAGACAGCCTTCAGAATGGGAGAAAATAATAGCAAATGAAGCAACTGACAAACAACTAATCTCAAAAATATACAAGCAACTCCTACAGCTCAATTCCAGAAAAATAAACAACCCAATCAATAAAATGGGCTAAAGAACTAAACAGACATTTCTCCAAAGAAGACATACAGATGGCTAACAAACACATGAAATGATGCTCAACATCACTCATTATCAGAGAAATGCAAATCAAAACCACAATGAGGTACCATTTCACGCCAGTCAGAATGGCTGCGATCCAAAAGTCTACAAGCAATAAATGCTGGAGAGGGTGTGGAGAAAAGGGAACCCTCTTCCACTGTTGTTGGGAATCCAAACTAGTACACTATGGAGAACAGTGTGGAGATTCCTTAAAAAACTGGAAATAGAAAACTGCCATATGACCCAGCAATCCCACTGCTGGGCATACACTCTGAGGAAATGATAATTGAAAGAGACATGTGTACCCCAATATCCATTGCAGCACTGTTTATAATGGCCAGGACATGGAATCAACCTAGATGTCCATCAGCAGATGAATGGATAAGAAAGCTGTGGTACATGTACACAATGGAATATTACTCAGCCATTAAAAGGAATACATTTGAATCAGTTCTAATGATGTGGATGAAACTGGAGCCTATTATACAGAATGAAGTAAGCCAGAATTAAAAACTCCAATACCGTATACTGCTGCTAATAAGTTGCTTCAGTCGTGTCTGACTCTATGCGACCCCATAGATAGCAGCCCACCAGGCTCCTTCATCTATGGGATTTTCCAGAAAAGAGTACTGGAGTAGGTTGCCATTGCCCTCTCTGCCAATACAGCATACTAATGCATATATATATGGAATTTAGAAAGATATTAACAATAACTCTGTATGTGACACAGCAAAAGAGACACAGATGTATAGAACAGTTTTTTGGACTCTGTGGGAGATGGTGAGGGTGGGATGATTTGGGAGAATGGCACCGAAACATGTAAATTATCATATGTGAAACGAATCACCAGTCCAGTTTCAATGCATGAGACAGGGTGCTCAGGGTTGGTGCACTGGGATGACCCAGAGGGATGGGATGGGGAAGGATGTGGGAGGAGGGTTCAGGATGGGGAACACATGTACACCTGTGGTGAATTCATGTCAATGTATGGCAAAACCACTACAATATACTAAAGTAATTAGCCTCCAACTAAATTAAATAAACTTATATTAAAAAAAATATAACACAACAAAGGAAACTATAAGCAAGGTAAAAAGACAGCCTTCTGAATGGGAGAAAACAATAGCAAATGAAGCAACTGACAAACAACTAATCTCAAAAATATACAAGCAATTCATGCAGTTCAATTCCAGAAAAATAAACGACCCAATCAAAAAATGGGCCAAAGAACTAAACAGACGTTTCTCCAAAGAAGACATATGGATGGCTAACAAACACATGAAAAGATGCTCAACATCACTCATTATCAGAGAAATGCAAATCAAGACCACAATGAGATACCATTTCACACTAGTCAGAATGGCTGCAATCTAAAAGTCTACAAGCAGTAAATGCTGGAGAGGGTGTGGAGAAAAGGGAACCCTCTTACACTGCTGGTGGGAATGCAAACTAGTACAGCCACTATGGAGAACAGTGTGGAGATTCCTTAAAAAACTGCAAATAGAACTGCCTTATGACCCAGCAATCCCACTGCTGGGCATACACACTGAGGAAACCAGAATTGAAAGAGACACATGTACCCCAATGTTCATTGCAGCACTGTTTATAATAGCCAGGATATGGAAACAACCTAGATGTCCATCAGCAGATGAATGGATAAGAAAGCTGTGGTACATATACACAATGGATGATGTGGGAGGGGGATTCAGGATTGGGACCTCATATACACCCATGGTGGATTCATGTCAATGTATGGCAAAACCAATATGGTATTGTAAAGTAAAATAAAGTAAAAATTAAAAAAAATAAAAAAATAAAAATAAAAACAGAGAAAAGTTAATATTATATAAATTAATATTGGGTAAATTGATAATAAAAAAATAAAATAAAAAAATTAAAATTAAAATGCAAAGTTAAAAAAAAATCTGCCTGCCAATGCAGAGGACACAGATTTGATCCCCTTCACCATTCTAGCACCCTAAAATTTCATGTTTGATAAAGTAGATCTTAAAAGTATTCCTGGACTTCCCTGATGGTCCAGTGGTTAAGAATCCACCTGCCAATGCAGGGGACATGGGTTCGATTCCTGGTCTAGGAAGATTTCAGGTGCAGTGGTGTAGCTAAACCCATGTGCTACAAGTACTGGAGCTCATGTGCTCTGGAGCCTGTGCTCCACAACAGGAAAGAAGCCTGCATGTCAAAATGAAGAGTAATGCCTTCCCTCTGCAACTAGAGAAAGCCCATATGCAGCAATGAAGACCCAGGGAAGCCAAACAAACTAAATTAATTAAATTAAGAAAAAAGTTAATTTCACAAGAAAAAAAAATATGACTATGTATAGTTATGGATGTTAACTAGACTTATTATGGTGATCATTTCTCAATGTGTGCAGATAGCAAATCATTATTTTGTACTATGCTAAATCTGAAGCTCCAATATTTTGTCTGCCTAATACAAAGAACCAACTCATTGGAAAAGACCCTGGTGCTGGGAAAGATTGAAGGGAAAAGGATACTGGGTGGCAGAGGATGAGATGGTTAGATAGTATCATTGACTCAATGAAGGTGAACTTAAGCAAGCTGCTGCAAGCAAGTGGAGGACAGAGAAGCCTGGCATGCTGCAGTCCATGGGATCACAAAGAGTCAGACAGAACTGGGCAACTGAACAACAATGACAATGATGCTATACACCTGAAATTGATGTAATGTTAACATGTCAATTCTGTCTCAATGAAAAAAACTGAACAAACAACAAAGCCCCTCATATCTATGCCCTCCTCTTTCAGACACTGATGGTATCTAGTCTGGGCTCTTGTTTCCTGTCCACTCTATGCAGTGGCCCTTCCAGTTCTGCACTTAAGTGAGGCTCTCCTCCCTCAGTGCTTCCCCACACTCCTGCCAGAGTAATTTTTCCAAAATACAATTTACCGAATTCACTCCTCTGCTTAAAAATATTCCAGTGAGTCAATAAATTAATGGGCTGGAAAGCTTTCCTTGCCCTCCAAATCCACTCTTCACTGCTCCCCACCCTGTGCTGCATACCCTGCCCACCCCGGGAGGCTGACCTGTGTGGACTGCATCAGTGGTCTTCCCAGGCCCTCTGGCTCCTGGTTGGCTTTGGCCAGTAGTGAGCACTGCAGAGGAGTGGATTGAGAGAGGAGAAAAGTGTATTTGTTTGCCCAGCTCTCACTTTATGAGGTTGCTGTGGGCTGTAATTTTTTTTTCCCCAAGATTTTTTTTTTTTAATGATGAGGACCATTTTTAAAGTCTTTATTGAATTTGTTACAGTATTGCTTCTGTTTTATGTTTTGGTTTTGGGGCTATGAGGCATGTGGGATCTTAGTTCCCTCACTGGGAATTGAACCTGCATCCTCCTGCATGGGAAGGTGAAGTCTCGACCACTGGACTGCCAGGGAAGTCCACTGTAATTCTTGAGCAAAGGCCTTAGTTTCTATTAACCAGTCCTTTACATGTAGCCCCTGCCTGCCTTTACCCCAACTTGCAAGCATGGCCCAGGTAGATAATGTGAATTGTCTAATGGGGTGTTGTATCAGCCCTGAGGTTTCCCCATATCTTGTTCTCATCTGAGTAGAGAGTGTATGTAGGTTTTTCTTTTATTGATTGGAGTATAGCTGATTTATAATGTTGTGTTAATTTATGCTGTATGTAAAGTGTAGTTTTAAAACACTCCCCAAGGGACTTCTGTGGTGGTTCAAAGGCTGAAACTCCATGTTGCCGATGCAGGGGACCCAGGTTTAATCCCTGGTCATGTAGGAGAAGCGGGTTCAATTCTTGGGTCAGGAAGATCCCCTAGAGAAGGGAATGACAACCTGCTCCAGTATTATTGCCTGGGAAATCCCATGGACAGAGGATCCTGGCAGGCTATAGTCTATGGGGTCACAAAGAGTTGGACTAGCTTAGCAATGGCACCCCACTCCAGTGTTCTTGCCTGGAGAATCGCAGGGACAGAGGAGCCTGGTCAGAGGCCGAAGTCCATGGGGTTGCACAGAGTTGGACATGACTGAAGCGACTTAGCAGTAGCAGCAGCAACTGAACAACAAAACAACAGGGAACTAGATCCCACATGCTGCAACTAAGACCAGGCAGCCAAATAAATTAGTTTTAAAAATAAAATATGTATAAAAAATGAATCATTCGTCAAAAAAAAAAAAAAAAGACACTAGAACATAAGAATATTTGTAGAAGTTGCCTTTTATAACACTTTATAGTGAAAAAAAATGAATGTAAGTCAATAGTCAAATTTTGGAAAAAATCATATTATCACAGAAATTTATTTAGTGTTTATGAAGAATTAGTTAAAGCTATCTGCACTGTCCCAAAGGGATTCCTCTAATATTTGTTAAGTGAGAAAAGTAAAATATTTTGAAGTATAAACATTGTGCTCTCATGTCTGCAAAAATAAATTCTGAAAATGTAAAAATATGCTTGAAATTTAAAATAAAATATACAGAAAAATACCAATGAATTCCTTAATATTGGCCATTGAAGCTGCTAAGTCAAGTTGCTTCAGTCGTCAACTCTGCAACCCTATGGACTATAGCCCACTAGGCTCCTCTGTCCATGGGCTTCTCCAGGCAAGTATACTGGATTTGGTTGCTGTGCCCTCCTGCAGGAGATCTTCCCAATTCAGGGATGGAACTAGCATTTCTTTTGTTTCCTGTTTGGGCAGGTGAGTTCTTTACCACTAGCACCATTTGGGAAGCCCAAAATCACTCAGTCGTGTACGACCCTGTAACCTCATGAACTGTAGCCTGCCAGGGGGAATGTGTAAATAGAGAAACAGGAAGAACATGAGAACTTAAGTAAAAAGGAATAAAAAATTTTTTTTTTAAGTAGTATGCATTTTATAACTTATTGCCAATTGTATAAAAATGCTATATATGTTTACCCATATCTATGTATACAGAGTTATGCCAGACATTGACAAATATTTACATTGGTTGTCTTTGAATGAAACTTCAGGTGATTGCTTTAATACTATACTGCATTATTTCAATTTTTAAATGACTGGCATACAGCTAATACAATCAAGAAAAAAGTTATGTTCATAGTATAAGAGGAGAGAATTATACCCTTAAAAAAACTTGTGATGGCAGAAACAGACTAGAATTGTGAATCATGTGAAATATTTATATGCACTCAAGAGATTTGGGCCCCAAATTTCAGTCTTGCTATGCAAGGAGTCAATGAAAGAAGATTATCTCTTGAATAAGGTCTTAAAAGGAGGTTTCTTTTATCAAAAAGTTCTTTTCTGACCCACCTTCTACAGTAATAAAAATAAAAACAAAAATAAACACATGAGACATAAACTTAAAACATTTTGCACAGCAAAGGAAACCATAAATAAGACAAAAAGATAACCATCAGAATGGGAGAATATACTTACAAATGAAGGACCTGAGAATGGATTAACTTCCAAAATATACAAAGAAGTCATGCAGCTCAATTTCAAAAACAAATAGACCAATCAAAAAATGAGTGGAAGGCCTAAATAGACATTTTTCCAAAGAAGACATACAGATGGCCAACAAATACATGAAAAGATACTGAACATCACTAATCATTAGAGAAATGTAAATCAAAACTACGACAAGGTACCACCTCACACTCATCAGTATGTGTACCACCAAAAAATCTGCAAACAATAAATTCTTGAGGGGGTATGGAGAAAAAGGAATCTTCTTACACTGTCATTGAGAATGTAAATTGGTACAGCCACTATGGAGAAAAGTATGGAGGTCCACTGTAAAACTAAAAACAGATTTACCCATATTACCCACCAATTCTACTCCTCAGCATATACCCTGAGAAAACCATAATTCAAGAGGACACCTGTGCCCCAGTGTTCACTGAGGCACTGATTACAATAGCCTGGACATGGAAGCAACCTAAATGTCCACCAACAGAGGAATGGATAAAGAAGATGCAGTGCATATGCACAAGGGAAAATTACTTAGCCTTAATAAGGAACAAAATTAGATTATTTGTAGGGATGTGGATGGACCAGGCCATGTAGGGCCACCCAGGGTGGCTGGGTCATAGTGGAGAGTTCTGACAAAACGTAGTCCACTAGTGAAGGGAATGGCAAACCACTTCAGTATTCTTGCACTGAGAACCCCATGAATACTATGAAAAGGCAAAAAGATAGGACACTGAAAGATGAACTCTGATGGTTGGTAGGCACCCAATATGCTACTGGAGATCAGTGGAGAAATAACTCCAGAAAGAATAAAAGGACAGAGCCAAAGCAAAAACAATACCCAGTTGTGGATGTGACTGGTGATAGAAACAAGGTCCGATGATGTAAAGAGCAATATTGCATAGGAACCTGGAATGTTAGGTCCATGAATCAAGGCAAATTGGAAGACGTCAAACAGGAGATGCAAGACTGAATGTAGACATTTTAGAAATCTGCAAATTAAAATGGACTGGAATGGGTGAATTTAACTCAGATGACTATTATATCTACTACTGTGGACAGGAATCCCTTAGAAGAAATGGAGTAGCCATTATAGTCAACAAAAAGTACAAAATGCAGTACTTGCATGCAGTCTCAAAATGACAGAATGATCTCCGTTCGTTTCCAAGGCAAACCATTCAATATCATGGTAATCCAAGTCTATGCTCCAATCAGTAATGCTGAAGAAGCTGAAGTTGAATGGTTCTATGAAGACCTAAAGTCCTTATAGAAATAACATGCCAAAAGATGTCCTTTTCATTACAGGGGACTGGAATGCAAAAGTAGGAAGTCAAAAAACACCTGGAATAACAGGCAAATTTGGCCTTGGAGTACAGAATGAAGTAGGGCAAAGGCTAATAGAGTTTTGCCAAGAGAAGGCACTGGTCATAGCAAACACTCTCTTCCAACAGCACAAGAGAAGACTCTAAACATGGAGATCACCAGATGGCCAACACCAAAATCAGATTTGGAGAAGCTCTATGCAGTCAGCAAAAACAAGACCATGAGCTGACTGTGGCTCAGATCATGAACTCCTTACTGCCAAATGCAGACTGAAATTGAAGAAAGTCAGGAATACCACTAGACCATTTAGGTATGACGTAAATCAAATCCTTTATGATTATACAATGGAAGTGTGAAATAGATTTAAGTGACTAGATCTGATAGACAGAGTGCCTGATGAACTATGAATGGAGGTCCAGGACATTGTACAGGAGATGGATCAAAATTATCCCCAAGAAAAACAAATGCAAAAAAGCAAAATGGCTGTCTGAGGAGGGCTTACAAATAGCAGTGAAAAGTAGAGAAGTGAAAAGCAAAGGAGAAAAGGCAAGATATACCTATCTGAATGCAGAGTTCCAAAGATAGCAAAGAGAGATAAGAAAGCCTTCCTCAGTGATCAGTACAAAGAAATAGAGAAAAATAATAGAATGGGAAAGAGGCAATGGCAACGCATTCCAGTACTCTTACCTGGAAAATCCCATGGACGGAGGGGCCTCGTGGGCTGCAGTCTATGGGGTCACTAAGAGCGGACACAACTGAGCGACTTCACTTTCACTTTTCACTTTCATGCATTGGAGAAGGAAATGGCAACCCACTCCAGTGTTCTTGCCTTGAGAATCCTGGTGGGCTGCCATCTATGGGGTCGCACAGAGTCTGACACAACTGAAGTGACTTAGCAGCAGCAGAGATCTCTTCAGGAAAATTAGAGATAACAAGGGAATATTTCATGCAAAGATGGGCTCAATAAAGGACAGAAACAGTATGGACAAAACAGAAGTGGAAGATATTAAGAAGAGGTGGCAAGAATACACAGAAGAACTATACAAAAAAGATCTTCATGACCCAGATAATCACGATGATATGATCATTCACCTAGAGCCAGACATCCTGGAATGTGAAGTCAAGTGGACCTTATAAACATCACTACGAACAAAGGGGAGGTGAATGAATTCCAGTTGAGCTATTTCAAATCCTAAAAGATGATGCTGTGAAAGTGCTGCACTAAATATGCCAGAAAATTTGGAAAACGCAGCAGTGAAAACAGGAATGGAAAAAGTCAGTTTTCATTCCAATCCCAAAGAAAAGCAATGCCAAAGAATGCTCAAACTACCACACAATTGCATTCTTCTCAAATGCTAGCAAAGTAATGCTCAAAATTCTCCAAGCCAGGCTTCAGCAATATGTGAACCATGAACTTCCAGATGTTCAAGCTGGATTTAGAAAAGGCAGAGGAACCAGTGATCAAATTATCAGCATCCACTGGGAGCATCGAAAAAGCAAGACAGTTTCAGCAAAACATCTATTTCTGCTTTATTGATTTTGCCAAGCCTTTGACTCTGTGGATCATAATAAACCGTGGAAAATTCTGAAAGAGATGGGAATACCAGACTACCTGACCTGCTTTTGAGAAACCTGTGTGCAGATCAGGAAGCAAGAGTTAGAACTGGACATGGAACAACAGATTGGTTCCAAATTGGGAATGGAGTACATGAAGGCTGTATATTGTCACCCTGCTTATTTAGCTTATATGCAGAGTACATCATTAGAAATGCTGGACTGGATGAAGCACAAGCTCGAATCAAGATTGTTGGGAGAAATATCAATAACCTCAGATATACAAATGACACTACCATTATGGCAGAAAGTGAAGAAGATCTAAAGAGGCCTTTGATGAAAGTTAATGAGGAGAGCGGAAAAGTTGGCTTAGAGCTCAACATTCAGTAAACTAAGATCATGGCATCTGGTCCCATCACTTCATGGCAAATAGATGGGGAAACAGTGGCTGACTTAATATGGGGGGTGCTCCAAAATCACTACAGATGGTGACTGCAGCCATGCAATTTAAAAAGCGCTTACTCCTTGGAAGGAAAGTTATGACCAACCAAGACCACATATTAGAAAGCAGAGAATTTACTTTACCAGCAAAGATG
Source organism: Cephalophus harveyi (assembly GCA_006410635.1). Classification (NCBI taxonomy): domain Eukaryota; kingdom Metazoa; phylum Chordata; class Mammalia; order Artiodactyla; family Bovidae; genus Cephalophus; species Cephalophus harveyi. The sequence continues at coordinate 44,962 of SJYT01046994.1, read as the reverse complement.
TGTCTAGTCAAGGCTCTGATTTTTCCAGGAGTCATGTATGGATGTGAGAGTTAAACTGTAAAGAAAGCTGAGAGCTGAAGAATTGATGCTTTTGAACTGTGGTGTTGGAGAAGACTCTTGTGAGTCCCTTGGACTCCAAGGAGATCCAACCAGTCCATCTTAAAGGAGATCAGTCCTGGTTGTTCACTGGAAGGACTGATGTTGAAGCTGAAACTCAAATACTTTGCCCACTTGATGTGAAGAGCTTACTCATTTGAAAAGACCATGATGCTGGAAAAAATTGAAGGCAAGAGGAGAAGAGGCAACAGAGACATGTTGGATGGCATCACTGACTCAATGGACATGAGTTTGGGTAAACTCCAGGAGATAGTGATGGACAGGGAGGCCTGGCATGTTGAAGTCCATGGGGTTGCAAAGAGCTGGACATGACTGAGCGACTGAACTGAACTGAACTGAACTAGATGGACCTAGAGACTGTCTTACACAATGAAGTAAGTCAGAGAGAGAAAAAATATCATATTAACACAGCATGTTGAATCTAGAAAAATGGTATAATTGGTCTAATTTGCAAAGCTAAAATAGACACACATACATAGAGAACAAACCTATGGAGATCAGTGAATGGGGAGAGGTGGGACAAATTGGAAGATTGGGGTTGACATATATACACTATTGATACCATGTACAAAACAGGTAGGTAACTAACGAGAACCTACTTAAGAGCTCAGAGAACTCTACTCAGTGCTTTGTGGTTACCTAAATGAAAAGGAAATAAAAAAGAGAGGGGATATATGTAAATGTGCAGTGATTCACTTTGCTGTAGAGTAGAAGCCAACACAAGATTGTAAAGCAACTATACTCCAATAAAATTAACTAAAAATAAATTAAATTATTTTTAATGTTTTAGATCTTCTTAAGATACTAAATTGGTTTTATATGGAGAATTTTCCAAAAGTAACAGGCATTTCTCTAAAATAATAAGAAAAGAAGAAGGATGACTAAGCTAGAAACAATTTAGTGGAGAAATAAGTCTAGGCTAAGTTCCTGAAAGCTAAAGATTTCCATTGCTTAAGTGTAGTACCACAGGTATACCTAAGAGAATTACATATCTCAATTAATCATTTTAAAAAATAATGAGCATTCACTTGGTGAAATGAGTTGCAATCAATTTATCTTGCTTAATATTCAAAGAACTGAACTTAATTTCAAGACTGTGGTCTTATGGGAGCAAAGCCTAGGAACATTATATATTTCAAACTACTTTTACATCAAGACTTCTTTCCTTTTCAACTAAAAAATTGCCTCTGTATTATAAATCAGTTTTACTCAAGAATCTTAATAATCCCATCAGCATGTTAGGCAAATATTACTGAGATTTTAAACTTATGTGCTGCCCCTTCTTCATTGGGAGAATTTTCTATGAATGATTTTTAGATGCCTTTTCACTTTATTGTGCTTCATAGATGACAATTTTTGTTATTGTTGTTTTAAATCTGCCAGTTTAATGTGAATGTCATATCAGTATTGTCTAAATCTGTTCTGGGAATCATCTGCTCTGTTGCCCTTTGGCTTCATGTAATAAATATATTTCTGCTATATATGTCTGATATATGCCCAAAGAAGGATAACATACTTGTCAATAGTGTTGCATGGTAACCATGGTTCTTGTCACTAACAGCTTTTCATTTTTCATAACAGAGTTCCTTACATCACTTGAACATAAGTTGTTAATGTAGGTGCTTGACATAGTGTTCTTCCTATTAGAATGAAAAAAAAAATCACTCTCACATTTGTGTCTGTAACACCATTTGAATACTGGCCTATACCTTTCTCTCCTCCTATTATTCTGTAATGATGGGAGGGAAAAAAAATGTTATTTTGGCTTTTAAGGGAAGTTTGCCTTTATTTTGAAAAAGTTATAGTTTTCACGATTTTTATTTATTTATTTTTGTGCTGCAAATGTGGGCAAAGAAGTATTCTAGCAGCTGTGGCAATTTAGCTCAAATGGATCATTTATATTGGCAAACATATGTACCATAAGCCATAAAAGGCAGCTTGTGAAGCCATTAAATGGTGAAATTCTACTTCAATGTTCGCTAAAACTTTGGAGACAGTAATTCTTTTATCTAAGCTTTGAAGGATGAATCAATATTCAGGTTAAGGGAAGGGGTCAAGTATAATTGATTATAGCCATAATGGTAATGCTATGTCATTAAGATGATAATCATCAGGTATGATGCGTTATTTTAAGGCAAAACTTATGTTTTGACCATCATTTCTATGGTAGAATGTAAGAAAAGTTTTATCTTGGACAAAATTTCTTTTTTCTTTTTTTCTATGCTAATCTGTGACCAGTTACTTTAGGAAATAGGTATTTACCTTAAAGATTTAACTCCTTGGTGTGAACAGCTAGGTGCAAGGAAAGTATAAGAGTAGATTTACATATCATTTTAGGAACTTTCTGAAAAGAAATAGATTAAAGCCCCAATTGTTTCAAAGTGATTCAAACCTCACTGACATCTTGCATTTTACAGCAGACAGAGTCACTACTGATCCCAAATAGAAACTCATTATCAAGAAAAGGGTGTGGGCTAGTGAGTTGACTCAAGAGCAAATCTGAATATTAAAAGAATGCTAGTTCTGGCATAGTTTGTGTCCCAGGCTAGAAGCTCTCTCCAACCTCATGCACCTGGCCTAGTGATCTTTTGGTCACAGTAGATGGAAATGAAATCTGAATCAAAAGAATTTTAAATTCGGGAACTCAAGCATGATGTACCAGTAGAAACTATGCAGGCATGTGTACTGCGCAGACGTGACCATTGTCACACCTTGTGTGTGAATAACACAAGAAGGAGTTATGATAAGAAATCAAGGGTACTTTTGGTTAAAAAAATTAAAGAAAAGACCTTCCGATTATCTCTTTCCATTTGTCTCTCAACATTTATGACTGACTCCTGAGTTCTGGATAAGGAAGCCCTGAGGATTCATGTACTATGCTAACAGTTGAGGCACAAAAAGGAAATTTTGGAACACTTATTAATAAGTTCATGAAGTGTTTGAATAAACATATTTTAAAAATACTGATTAAGAGTACTCAACTTTTTCTTTTGTTAGAGCAAACACAAAAAGATACGTTTGGAAAAATATTAACACTTCAAAAGATTATAAATGTTAAAGTTACCTAAAAAATTACGCTCTAAATATTTAAGAAACAGGTTTATATATAATATACCTTTTCTCCACAGTTATATAAATACAGTTTCACAGTATTCCACTGTAATAAATTTTGTGTAACATTATTAAGATTGAAACTTTAAGAAGGCCCATGTGTCACTTTCAGGGAGAAAGAAATAGATTCTACTTCCAGATAGAGTACTAGTAGTTAATCTAGGTGTAAGCCATGATCTCATTATTTTCATAATGTTCTTAATATTGCAGTCTTCCTATTAATGTCTTATCAAAAATCAGAAGTTACTCTATAAGTGTGACTGGTGTTTCAACCAAATGAGTTGTAGAGTTATTAGAGAAAGTTGAAAATATGGACCATGTGTCCTAAAATGTAAATAAAATATTTTTTTTAATATAAATGGAAAAGCAAATATCTTTCAGAAAGGATGACAAACATGGGCCCCATGCCCCTACTTACTCTTCTTGAACAAATCGTGGCCACAGTTAGTTGACCACATTATCTTCCCTGATTAGCCTCAGACTAACTTTGAAGTCAGAGTACCAGGCATCCATTATTTATAAAACAGAGTCAGAATTACAGATAAAAATAACCACCTACACTTCCATCAGATATATGACAGAGATTGTGTGTCGGTTATCAGACAATGTTTTTTTCTGATTATAAACATGTTACCTGTTGCTGCAGAATTAAAAAACACAAGCTTAAAGACTGATGTTAAAACCATGCGTAAAGCATCTAGATTTAAGAACTATTAGTATTTTAGCACTAGCTAAACATTCACCTTTTAAAAATATTATTTGTGTGCATAAAATATGTATGTGTTCTTTAAATTTGAGACAATACAATTTGACCCATCCTCATTTTTCTTTTTCCAGTCCAGAGTAAAATAATTTTTCCAGATAAATTTCTCAACAAATATTCTTCAAAATCATTTTGCAGGTGAAATACTTTTCCATTGCATAGTTAGACTATTCTTGAATTCTGCCATTCTCTTTCTCCCAGATATTCATGATGTTTTTAACTTTTTCCTTAAGAAAAATGACAAACTCCATACAAATAAATAATTTCTATTTTAGCAAAATTGGTGGTGATAGTTAAGACAGAGCATTATTATACTTTTGCAAATTTGCTCTGACAAAGGTTCTGACAGATGATTTAGAATGTGGTGAGGTAAAAATGCAGACCCAATGCATTTTAAAAGAGTTGACAAATCAGAACTAGCAGACAGCACAGTGTGAGCAGATTACATACATCCATGACAACTAGGACTGAAAGACCTCAGATCTGGCTTTCCTTCTCCAGAAAAGCCAGTATGCAAACAGGCTTCTACATCTTTTCAAATTCAGATTTGTCGGTATGGAGTCCCCAGTACATAGCATGAAAATCTATATCAGGGTCTGAATCTATAACACCAATAATATCTTAGAAATATTCACTCCTTTCATTATGAAAAAGTGCAAGTTCTCTGTAATATTTGTAAATTCCACTTTTTTTTTTTTTTTGGTCCTCTTTGTTCCATTCTCTAGAATCATTTATATTCAAGAAGAAAGAAAGAAGAGTAGGAGAAAGTATTGACTTGCTTTGGGCTAGAGACTAGAGAAGATACAATGTGATTTTAAAAAATAGATTATAAAGATCAAAACAACACAGTAAAGTTTCTAAGTATAAAAATGGGATCTGTTTTAGAAATGATTTTATGAGAACTCAAATGACCTCATAAAATTGTTGGCCAAAATATGACGTTAATTTTTGAAGTAACATTTCAAATAGGTTATCTAATCGTGGATACACTAAATATTTGGGAAGTAAACTTTATTCCTATCTCCAATAATTTGGTAGAGTAGAAATCTTCCTCAAGAATTGTCTGGTGTCCTTCCAAATACACAAAACTGTAAGTTGGAAGTGTATATAGCCAAGAGACTCTAGGGATATGCATTTCTTTTAAGAACTTTGTGTTTTCATCTTTCTTTGATCAGGACAATGTTTCATGATTTGGAAGTAGATGTTACAATGAATAACTCATGGAGTTGTGGAAACTAAATTTAACTAGTAAGAGTGAAAACCTAAGATTAGTAGGTTAACAAAATGATGCTCTTTTGTATCATGCCATACTCCAGGAGTGCCAGTTTACAATATTTTGCTTATAAGCCACTGAATCATGTTCATCAGCATACAGAAAATATTGAATACTTCCATTAATCATTTGATTGCATAATAAAAGCATAGCACACCTAATGCATTTTCTAATGTTTTCAAATTCATTGCTATTCCAAAAATAAGATTTTCAAACCAAAAATATAAACTGTAATTGTTTAAAGATGTTATCACATAGACTCATAATAATTTCCAAATCAGGAGCAAGAATCTAGGCTGATACACAAAATAATTGATTAATACATAGGAAGAAAATGGTACAGATTTTTTTTTGTCATCTCTATTAATTTGCTCATGCTGCCATAACAAAATACCATAAGTGGTGGCTTAAACAACAGAAATGTATATATCATAATTCTAGAGGCTGAGAAGTCCATCAAAGTGTCAGCTAATTTAGTTCCTAGTGAGAGCTTTCTTTCTGACTTGAGGACAGGTGTCTACTTGCTGTGTCTCCAGGGCATCTTCCTGAACCAGGGATTAAACCCAAGTCCCATGCATTGCAGGCAGATTCTTTACACTAAACCACCCAGGTAGCCATATGTTTGGTATATCTCATTAAAAAAGACACTAAAAGAACCCTTTGTACAAGCAGCGAAGTTTGGAGACTGCTAATCTAGAGCATATTTTAATTCCAGTGGTGAGAAACTTACTGTGTCTCAAGATAGCACAGTTCATTTTTAGATAAGTATGTTGGAAGTTTTCTAGTATTTTCAGTTAAAATGTATTTCACAGTAGTGCTCATTCATTAGGTTCACTTCTACTACTTTATATCAAATAACCCATCCTTCCTTTCATGTCAGAGCCAGTATGATTGCATTTAATGCAATGATTAAATTTAACTCAATGCATTTAAATATTGAGTCTCTCTTATGCCACTGAATGTTGGGGAAATAATCCCCACCCCCATGACTTTATGGTGCATTTCTGGAGATATTCAATAACAAGGATTACTTTATTGACTTAAGGTCAGATCAAGGAAAAAGATGTAATTATATGAAGTGATGGATGTTAGCTAAATTTTGCAATATATACATACATCAAATTATTTCTTAAATTAATGCAATGTTATACAAATTTTTTTTTGTGTGTAAAATAAGCCCTTTAATGTTTAAACAGTAACAGCCTTCTAGGGAGAGAGCAAAGCTCAGATCTTGAAGTCCCCCAAGTGAGAGAGAATAAGGCATTCTCAGGAAGTGCCAGCAATTCAATAAATCTCAAGCAGATCAGGTGGTTAATGCTGAAATCTAATGTAGAATTAGATCAAGAAAGTCCCTGTAAGTAATGGTAAAAGCTGAGATTTTATATGTGGGATAATAAATAACAGTTAAAGAAATTTAAATTTGGGAATGATATACTTAGTGTTTCAAGAAGTCCTTTCCAATTATACAGTGAGTAAAATGATTGGATATTCATAGGCTAAGGAGGTATTTGTGGTACTCAAAATATCTACCTAGGCTAGAACAAAATTGATAGTGGTGTGGCATTGCAAGAGCTATCAATTCCATTTCCATAACTTGTGTGTGTGTGTGTTGGAAAGGGGTGTAATATGGGCACAGTTATTTACTTGTAAGATCTTAAGACAAAGAAGTGAAAGCTCATTGATAAGATTGAGGATGTGGGAATAGTTAATTGTGAGTATTTCAAAAGACACAATGAGTGCCTTTGAGAAGTAAAATCAAGCAACAGGAGTTCAGAAGAGTATGATGATAAAGTATGAGTGAATACAGAAAAAATATAATTAGAAGGACTAATGTTTTGCAAGGTAACCAAGTTAAAGAGGGATATATAAGCCAGGTTGATAAAACTTGGCTTTAAAAAGTATGTATGGTATATGTGTGTATAGTATGTTGAATTAAAAAAGAAGCTATTAATAGAGGCTTGTATAGAAGCAGTAAAGTTTGGAGAGTGCTAATCTAGGGCATGTTTTAGTTCTATTGGTGAGACACTTACTCCATCCCCTCAAAATTTCCACCCTCTCAAAATCTCCATCCCCTGGTAGGTGATACAATGCAGACCTTTCTAGAGGGAGTCATTGATAGCCAAAACGGATAATTCTGAGGCTCTCCTGTCCCAGTTGACCAAGCTAGCTGTACGTTAAAAACAGCTGCACTGCCAAACAATTTATTTGTGTTAAGCCCCTCTAGACTAAAGAGCTCCAGTTCCTAACTCTTCTTTGTAGGATCTGAGACTAAATCTTTTCATAAACTTGATTAGTCTTCACAAAAGAGATTACAGTTTGCTTATCACCACAGAGCAGCTTATAAAATTTATTTTGCAATATGTACCATATTTGTTGCAAAAAAATGGCTAAAATAGGTGATATTAAAGTATGTTAGTGAGAAAAATGAGATAGTAGGACAAAGAATAGGTTAAAAAACCAGAAGTCAATAGTAAGGTTAAGAATATAAAATATATGCTGTTATAATCTTGCATAATTGATAAAACTAGGCTATAAATTTGGCTCTAATATTTCTTAATGTATATAGTATTTGTATGTGATGTGTACATATGTTTGATATGTACGTGTATGTGAAGGTGTGCATGTGTATCTGGTCTTGCTTTACAAAAAGAGAACAGTCAGAGAGCCATAAGGGCAGTAGTTTTTTGTGACTCTATTAGAGAGTTACCTCAGAATGTTTAAAGGTTTTAATGTACATGGCCTTTTGTGACGAATCTATCATCTGTGTTTTCTGTTCACCAAAAGTTTGCTAAAAGGCAAAGCCCAAGAAAATGATATACTAAGGCTGTCAAAGATCACAGCAATCACTCCAAAATCCATTTCTGAACATCTAAACCTGTGAAGTTTATGGAGATTTGGGAGCCCCATGCCTCTTGAAAATTCTTCTCTGCAGCTAATCATACCAAGATAAATTTGGTAAATGACACTACTGACCCCTGGCCAAGTCAATTATTCTAGATTAAAACAGTTCTGACATTGCATATGAATTAGCTAATCTCACAGGTGCTCTGATCTGAAGTCAGCAGTCCTGGTTGACTTTGGCCACGGCACCTGAACTGCTAAAGTAAAAACCATTTTGGGCAGCTCAGATCTTTTAATGAATCTAACTTAGGGCCATAATGAACCAAAGTAAATAAATAACAAATGCTGATTAAAAAATGAAGTAGGAGGAATGAACCAATTTTGTTACGATTTTTTCTTATATATCTTGACAATAAAGAAAAAAGAAAGAAATACATAATTTCAAATTCTACATAAGATAAGGTAAATTTGTTCTTGAGTCTATGTCTAAAAGTTTCACACCATAGAATTCCTCAATGATTATATGCTTTCTCTTACATACTACAAAGATACATATGGGAACTATATTTAAACCAAAGCAGAAAATAATTTGAAAAAGAATATTAAAAAGAAAATGTATGTATAAGTAAATCACTTTGCTGCTCAACAGAAATTAACATAATGTTATAAATAAACTATACTTGAATTAAAAATAAAAGATACATAAATACTGTAAATGACTCACCAAGACATTTAATTGATGCTTCTTTATTCACCTAGGTATGTACTTCCCTAAGGAATATGCTTCTGCAGGAATGTATTTAGTATGTGCTACCTAAAGTAACCTCCAATTTATAGCAAAAAGACATTAAAAGTTTCTGATAGACAGTGTTTGTAATTGTTTTTAAAAATACTTTGAAAAGAAAGGATTTTGCATTTAGGCTTTGGGGACAAGCTTCATTCTCAGTCATCAAAAAAAAAAATTGTTTCATTATTTAGCTCTTTTTAAAATTTGCAATCTCTACTTCTATTTCTTTGGACTCTTCCTGTCTTCATCCTCTAGTCTTCCCACTTTTTACTTATTCCCATCAGCTCAACCTTTTATCATTCTTTCCTGACCTATACAAGAAAGGCATATTTAGTCATTAATACCTGAGTATAAATTAGTTATTATGGACTGTCTCTCAGGAAAATGGCAAATTCAGATGATGATAATTTAAATTATATGCCTGATAGAAATATTTTATAGCTGAGAGATATACAGAAGAACAGAACATATCAAATTTTACTACTGATATCAAGATTTATTGAGAGTTACTCTGTGAAGTTCTTATATGCTTTCCAAATAATATCTCATTTAAAATTCACAGCAGCCCTATGAGGTAAGACCTATAGTTGTCATCATTAATACACATGGGAAAATTATAATAAATAGAAATTAACTAACTTTCCTATCTAAGTTTTAAATATTTTTCTCTTATGTAAACCAAAGTTCTTCCTCTAGCATTCAAACTTAGTCTAGCTTAAAAATGGCACCTTTAAAAGATGTATGTACAATGTCTATATAATTATCACAAAAGGAAAAAAAATATATAGTAACATGGGATACTTATTTTTAAATTATAAATATTTATCAGCTATTTGAAATCATCTTTGTAACAATCTAATCCTTAAACATCACTGCAGATGGTAACTGCAGCCATGAAATTAAAAGATGCTTACTCCTTGGAAGAAAAGTTATGTCCAACCTAGATATGCAGAGACATTACTTTGCCTACTAAGGTCCGTCTAGTCAAGGCTATGGTTTTTCCTGTGGTCATGTATGGATGTGAGAGTTGGACTGTGAAGAAGGCTGAGCGCCGAAGAATTGATGCGTTTGAACTGTGGTGTTGGAGAAGACTCTTGAGAGTCCCTTGGACTGCAGGGAGATCCAACCAGTCCATTCTGAAGGAGATCAATCCTGGGATTTCTTTGGAAGGAATGATGCTAAAGCTGAAACTCCAGTACTTTGGCCACCTCATGCAAAGAGTTGACTCATTGGAAAGGACTCTGATGCTGGGAGGGATTGGGAGCAGGAAGAGAAGGGGACGACAGAGGATGAGATGGCTGGATGGCATCACAGACTCAAAGAACGTAAGTCTGAGTGAACTCCTGGAGATGGTGATGAACAGGGAGGCCTGGCGTGCTGCGATTCATCAGGTGGCAAAGAGTCGGACACGACTGAGTGACTGAACTGAACTGAATCCTTAAAAGTATATATATATCATATAAAGTAAGTTTATGTATAGTAACATATTCATTGTAGATGACTTAGAAAATGTATAAACATTTAACAATAAAAACGTTTTAATTATAAGCAATTTTAACAACCACAGGAAGCCTCCACTTTGGTGAATTTCTTTCTAACCATGTATTTATAGCTTATGGTGAATGGTGTTGGATTCATGATCTCTGAAGGAGAGAATTTCAGTTCAGGATCAAAGACGTGACTTCAGTAACTCAGAGCTTTGTGTGGCAAAAGATTTATTAGAGTGAAAAAGACACTAAGCTTAGGACATAGACATCAGAAGGGGGCAGAGAGTGCCCCACTCACTAGTCTTATCAAGGCCTTATTATTCAGAAGGTTCTTAAGAAGAAACATATCCTCAACCAAGGTACATTGTTGTTATATAATCATTAGTACAGAGTTTAAGGAAAACATACCCTTGAGTAAGATGAATTGCTTTGTTGTATAATCATTAGCTCTGGGCTTAAAGAAAGTTAGTCTTAGAAGAAATAGATTGTTGCCGTAACAACTTAGAGCTTAAGAAAAAAATGTCTTATGTGACTAAGACAGGAGAAGGAAATGGTAACCCACTGCAGTATTCTTGCCTAGAGAATCCTGTGGATGGAGGAGCCTGGTGGGCTGCTGTCCACTGGGTCGCACAGAGTCGGACACGACTGAAGCAACTTAGCATGCATGCATGCATTGGAGAAGGAAATAGCAGCCCACTCCAGTATTCTTGCCTGGAGATCCCAGGGATAGGGGAGCCTGGTGGGCTGCCGTCTATGGGGTTTCACAGAGTCGGACACGGCTGAAGTGACTTAGCAGCAGCAGCAGTGACTAAGACAAAACAAGGTAAACAAACAAACAAACAAAAGTCTGTCATTTTCTCCATCTGGGGGGCACCAGACTCCTTATCAACCTAAGAATTGATTCTCTCAATATACATGTCCATATAAGTATTTTCTTTTACTTACTGTGTCAATTCTGACAGTCTGATAATATTCATTCCATTCTGCCATTCATATGCACTGGCCCAGACACTGAAAAGCCAACTCTCTATAAGATCTGTTCACATAATTAAGAATGCTTTCTCCACAGTGTATTATAATTAACAGTGACACATAGATACTTCTATTTTCTTTTCACTGCCATATAGGAGACCTTTACTGATTCTTATCCCCTACAAATAGCCAAGTTTTAGAAACTGATATTGTCTCTTAGTTATCTTTGAAATTCACTTAGCACTAAAGAACAATGTTTTCTATGCTGTGGGAGTCAGACAGTATAAATTAAATTAAACTAAGAATACACTGAAGACTGAAGATCACAAGTCTTTTAAAACTTAAACATTTAACTAATTCAAATTGTAAGAGTTTTAAGTAAGTATGACAGCAAAATTAATTTGGAACCAAATAAGACAGTACATTTTTTTAATATTGCTAAGTTTATTCAGCAGAGTCTCATCAGGAATAATAACATCATCTCCTAGTCTTGTGCATATATTATTATATGTGTCCATTGATATTTACAGAGTAGTCTTGAGTGAATTTCTTAAGCTTATGAGAATAAGATCCATTTTTATAGCTTTTATGCCTTACTGAAAGAAATACACTTAAATTATTTCTAAGTATATAATAACTTGATGGGTTTATGGAATATTGGAATACATCATTATCTATTTTGTATGTCCCTAGGTTCTAAAAGGCTATTCCCTTTGCAGTCTCTGGAATTTGCTGAGTAAGCTAGTTGATTTAATTTAGACATTTTAAAATCAAGAATGTTATGCCTTCTACCTCATGTTACCTGAGGGAGCATTTCATACATTGTTTCCCCATATATTCATTAAAAATATAAATTCCTCAAGTGGTGTATATGAAGCATTATTTATGGTAGCCAGGCATGCCTGGTATCTGGTATATAGAAATATAAGGTAATAACATAAATCAGTTCATCATTGGTATGTAATATACCTCTCTGTCCATTGAAATCAGCCTGGGGAAAAGAACAGTGAGGTTTATTATAATTTTTTTTTCTATTTCCATATATTTTATCTCAGATTACTTTTAAGTTCTTAGAAAGGAAATAGTAGTAAAACTCTTTAATATAGACCCAGAAAATATATTTCTGCTTTTCAAAGCATTTTTTTAAGTAATTCTTTGAAACCACCTTCAATGTAAATTTATGTTAAACATTTCAGCAATGACGACCATTTAAAAATATTTTAACCCACTTATTTACTTATTCTCTCTCTTTCCTGTCTCTTATACACATCTTGCATGGCATAGTTGTATATTAGGTAATTTTAAAACTAATGTTTCTCTGATTCATATATTTAACATGAAAAAGTTACAACCAGAGAATTTTATCTTTTGACTTTAAGAAAAAAATTCAGCCTCTATATAATGGAAGAACAATAGTTAATAAATAAAAAAGTGGACTAGATTTCATCATGTTTTTCATTCTCTTCCTTTCCTAAAGGCAATGATTATAAATCTGTGAATCAGAGAAACACTGCAGAAATTTCAATATCTTAATTTTAATATTGTTTATTAGTAAAGATTAAACTTTAAATGATTGCTAACTGGTCATTTATAAAATGACTGTCAAATGTTTTTGCTCTAACTAGTGTAGCTAATGCAAAAGCAATAAAATACTACCCAATATACAACTTGCATTTATAAATCATACATTTGCCCATCTAACTAAAAGATACCCATGGTCCTCTTCAGCCTTGGGGTTCCTGAATAGCTGGATGTAATTTACAAAGAAAAAGAAAAAAAGTCTTTTAAATTTTACCTCATGATCTACAGATGGTGATGAGAGAAATATAGAGGTTCCACAACTCTTAAAAAGCTATAAACCATGGTGTCTGCTTCAATATTTATCAATTTTTAACCACTCCTACAAGGCTTCCAGCAATCAATTATTCCCGGACTCAATGAGGGACTTGAAGCTACACCAGATAAACCAGAAATCAATTTTACTGCCTTGTGGCTTATTTCTAAACATGTTTCTTTTTTACCACATCTAAAATAAACAAAGCCTGAATTTTACTGGTTCTGTGACAATTATTTTTAAAACACACAAAAAAATATTTTTAAATGAATGGAAAGGATACTTTCAGATTCAGACAACCTCCTTCCATTTTTCTTTTCTCAAACTAATAAAGTTAAGGACAGAAACAATTTTTTCTTTTCTGTTTTTCATGAAACTGATTTGTAATTGATGAAAACCTTATTTATTTCAGTTAAGCCACTATCTTTCTCCATCCCATTTCTGTTGGATTGCTGTCAGATAATGCACAGAAGGATACTTATTTGGTAGAGAGAACTATTTAGCATACTCTCTACCACAGCCAGTGGGACCAAGTGATCACCTGCCTCTTATTTTTCATTCTCGTATATATTATTTCTATTTGAATTGTTTTCTAACTTTTCATTCACAGCCCTTTGGTCCCCAATATACATTTCCATACAATTCAATCACCAGAACAGTATACTATATATTACAGAAAACCTTCAAACTGGTCAGGAAAGTAAGGGATAGGTTAGGGTAATAGGTTTGAAATGATATTGAGAAAATATTTTAAAATCAAAGAAATAAAATTTTGATTTAAATTTCAATGAAAATGTTTAAGTACTCCCTTAAGTATTTTTAATATACAGCTATTATAAATGTAGGCTCTGGGTTAACGAAAGAAAGAGTATAAAATGTGATTTCTATATATATTGTATTTACCTAAGGTTTGCTTTTCAAGAGAATATATTATTTTCAGAAAGCTATTAGTTGCACTTTAATAAATGAACATTTAAAAATATATAATTAGAAAATTGAAAGATTCCAAGAAACAAATAATATAGACTCTGAAAAGAGTATCTAGGGAGGCAGGTGGAAAAAGTGTTAACCTAACTTTGTTAGCCTAACTTTGGAAATGAGTGAAGTACATAAGAGTAAAGACAAAGTAAATTGAATGTAAGCACTGTATTTTAGTTAATAAAACTGCTTCCCACTTGGGTTAACATTTCTGATATCACAGAATTGATACTATTAAGTAAATAAATGGTGAATGTTGGAAGCCATGTTTCTCACTGTTAGATTCAGAGGTGACAGAGTGCAAGGCAGAAGACTAGAATGATCTTCTGGTAATAAGCTATGGATGGAGGTTCATGATATTGTACAGGAGAAAAAAATCAAGATCATCCCCAAGAAAAAGAAATACAAAAAAGCAAAATTGCTCTCTGAGGAGGCCTTACAAATAGCTGTGGAATGAAGGGAAGTGAAAAGCAAAGGAGAAATGGAAAGATATACCTATTTGAATGCACAGTTCCAGAGAATAGCAAAGAGAGATAAGAAAGGCTTCCTCAGTGATCAATGCAAAGAAACAGAGATAAATAATAGAATGGGAAAGACTAGAGATCTCTTCAAGATCATTAGAGATACCAAGGGAACATTTCATGCAAAGATAGGCTCAATAAAGGACAGAAATGGTAGGGACCTAACAGAAGCGGAAGATATTAAGAAGGGGTGGCAAGAATACACAGAAGAACTCTACAAAAAAGATCTTCATGACCCAGATAATCACGATGGTGTGATCACTCACCTAGAGCCAGACATCCTGGAAAGTGAAGTCAAGTGGGCCTTAGAAAGCATCACTATGAACAAAGCTAGCGGAGGTGATGGAATTCCAGTTGAGCTATTTCAAATCCTGAAGGATGATGCTATGAAAGTGCTGCACTCAATGCCAGCAAATTAGGAAAATTTGGCAGTGGCCACAGGACTGGAAAAGGTCAGTTTTCATCCAAATCCCAAAGAAAGGCAATGCCAAAGAATGCTCACACTACCACACAATTGCACTCATCTCACACGCTAGTGAAGTATGCTTAAAATTCTCCAAGCCAGGCTTCAGCAATACGTGAACCATGAACTTCCAAATGTTCAAGCTGGTTTTAGAAAAGGCAGAGGAACAAGAGATCAAATTTCCAACATCCTCTGGATCATTGAAAAAACAAGAGATTTCCAGAGAAACATCAATTTCTGCTTTATTGACTACGCTAAGCCTTTGACTAGGTGGATCACAAAATTGTGGAAAATTCTGAGAGAGATGGGAATACCAGACCACCTGACCTTCCTCTTGAGAAACCTGTACGCAGGTCAGGAGGCAACAGTTAGAACTGGACATAGAAATACAGACTGGTTCCAAATAGGAAAAGGAGTACGTCAAGGCTATATATTGTCACCCTGCTTATTTCACTTCTATGCAGAGTACATCATGAGAAACACTGGGCTGGAAGAAGCACAAGCTGCAATCAAGATTGCCGGGAGAAATATCAGTAACCTCAGATATGCAGATGACACCACCCTTATGGCAGAAAGTGAAGAAGAACTAAAGAGCCTATTGAAGAAAGTCAAAGAGGAGAGTGAAAAAGTTGGCTTAGAGCTCAACATTCAGAAAACTAAGATCATGGCATCCAGTCACATCACTTCATGGCTAATAGATGGGGAAACATTGGAAACAGTGGTTGACTTTATTGTTTTGGGCTCCAAGATTGTTGCAGATGGTGATTGCAGCCATGAAATTAAAAGATGCTTACTCCTTTGAAGAAAAGTTATGACCATCCTAGACAGCATATTAAAAAGCAGAGACATTACTTTGCCAACAAAGGTCTTTCTAGTCAAGGCTATGGTTTTTCCAGTGGTTATGTATGGATGTGAGAGTTGGACTATAAAGAAAGCTGAGCATTGAAGAATTGATGCTTTTGAACTGTGGTGTTGGAGAAGACTCTTGTGAGTCCCTTGCAAGGAGATCCAACCAGTCCATCCTAAAGGAGATCAGTCCTGGACGTTCATTTGAAGGACTGATGTTGAAGCTGAAACTCCAATATTTTGGCCACCTGATACAAAGAGCTGACTCATTTGAAAAGACCTTGATGCTGGGAAAGATTGAGGACAGGAGGAGAAGGGGATGACAGAGGATGAGATGGTTGGATGGCATCACTGATCGATGGACATAGGTTGGGGTAGACTCCTGGAGTTGATGATGGACATCGAGACCCGGCGTTCTGTGGTTCATGGGGTCGCAAAGAGTTGGACACGACTGAGCGACTGAACTGAAGTGAGAGTACAATGCATATGACATAGTTTGATAAAAGGAATAAAAAATATGCAATTGGCAATATGTAGTTACAGCAATGGAGAAGGCAATGGCAACCCACTCCAGTATTCTTGTCTGGAAAATCCCATGGATGGAGGAGCCTCTTGGGCTGCCGTGTGTGGGGTCACACAGAGTCGCACAGGACTGAAGCAACTTAGTAGCAGCAGCAGCGGCAGCAGTTACTTCAAATGGTAATATGATATGCCTGAACAGAACTTATACATAAAGCATGTTAATCTTCATAATTCTCATTTATTGAAAGACATGTCCATTGCCTATAATATGTTAACTCAGTAGTTACTAATGAGAGCTGTTTTGACACTTTGGAATATACATATATATTAATGAGTCAAGAAGTTTATTTATTTAGTGTCCTGAGGGTGGTGTTCACTTACATTTCTTATTAAAAATGCCCCTCTGAAATATGCATAAGCAATGTATATAAACTGTAATAAGACACTGACTTATCTGTAGTAAATTTATGCAAATTCAATAAATTAAAAAAGTGTTACTGGTTTCTTAAGCATTAGACTATAACGATGTCTTAAGTAGTTCATAATAGTCATATAGACTTTGTTTAAGAAGTGCCTTAAATATTAAGTGTTCTATAGGGTCCCACTCTCTATCTTCTCTGTTTATTCTGAACATATTATATAGGATGATTCAATTCTATATCCATGGCTCTTAATACTCCCAAATATTTATATTTAATATTTACATCTATCAAACATTTAGACCCTTCTGACTTTCTGGATATATCCATCTCGTTTTTCACTCAAAACACATTAAAATCAATGTAGGCAAACTCAAACAAATTGTTCACTTCCTTATACCAAGAGATGCTTGCTTATCCTTTAATTATTATTGAAACTTAGGTGTCTTGGAAAAGTAGATGATTCTAGGTTTGGGGAAGAGAAAACATAATTTAAACTTCTAGAATATACTGCTGTGCCAGAAAACTAAAAACTGTTCAAACGCTAAAGGAACTTTTTACAAGGAGACCAGAGTGTTTTGCATTTAGTTAACGGTTGGTAGTTTGGGGCTTGTAATAGTGTTTTTTGCAGAAAAAATCATTTAAAAAAATTAAGTCACAGGGAAAAATATTAATTTAAAACTTGTAGTAAGCCAATGAAGCAGCAAGATCCAAAGAAGCTATAAAGGAGAAGGCCTCAAAATTTGAGATCACTTCAATCACTTTTATCTTAGCAGTATTTGCTGATTCAGGGCAGAAGCAATCATCTGAGAATTCTTACTTAATTCCAGTGAGAGAGGTCCACAGCCACAGAAACCAAAATAAAATATATCATAAACTTGGATATCATCTAGAATTTAACTACAAGTTTTTACAGGCCAATAGCCATATTCTGAGTTGGTGTAGACTAGGAGATGAAAAACATAAGTGAGAAATCCCTAATGCATATATTATTATTTTAAACAATGTCCTAAGTAAAATATTTAAATTGAAACCTGCCAAGAATATGTCATAAAAGATAATGGTTTGAAACTCTGAGGGAGGGGAAGATGAAACAGAGATAGTCTTATCCTTATCAAAATGGCAATCAGCATCATCTCTGATTAACATTATCAGACATTGAAGGAAAGGAAGAACCTCAGAAGAAATATAACATCATCAGGACTCCCTAAAATGTACATGCACAACATCCACTATTCAATAAAAATTTGAGAGGTCTACCCAAGAATTTAAAAAATGCATTTACAAAATGATAATTGGAAGAGAGAAACTGATCTATAGGAAATTTAGAAAGTGGAATTAGTTGAAAAGGGTTGTAAAATAATATCATTAATATATCCAGGAAGGGGCTTCCCTAGTGGCTCAGTGGCAAAGAATCTGCCTGCAGCACAGGAGACTCAGATTTGACCCCTAAGCCAGGAAGATCCCCTGAGAAGGAAATGACCACCCACTCTGATATTCTTCCCTGAAAAATTCCATGGGCAGAGGAGTCTGGTGTGCTACAATCCATGGGATCTCAAGAGAGTCAGATATGACTGAGCAACTAAGCACACACTGAGTATATCCAGGAAAATACTTGAAGTTTTACAGAGCAGTTAGAATGATAATGAATCAACAAATTAATGTGGGGAAATCAAATGGACATTCAATAACTGATAAATAAAATTGTGAAATTTAAAACATTATAAAGGGATAAAAAGCAGATTATAAACAAGATGACAGAATTGGTCAACATTACTCTGATTCCAAAATGCAGGCAAAGAAATTACAAGAGGTAAAGGACAGAAAATATCCTGTGTTAATAATAAATCCAATAATCTAAAATAAGAAGTGGAATTTGTCTCAAGAATAAAGGTTGGGATAACATCTAAAAAATCAATATAATTTTCAATATTAATTGAATAAAAAAAGAAAAAGATCATGTGATCCTATCAAGAGATACACAAACTGTGACAACAAATTTAATATCCATTCCTGTTAAAATCTCAGCAAATTAAAAGTATAAGAAGGCTTCCTAAAATCATAAAGCATATTTAAGAAAATGGTTTTTCCAGTAGTTATGTATGGATGTGAGAGTTGGACCATAAAGAAAACTGAGCACTGAAGAATTGATGGTTTTGAATTGTGGTGTTGGAGAAGACTCTTGAGAGTCCCTTGGACTACAAGGAGATCAAACCAGTCAATTCTAAAGGAAGTCAATCCTAAATATTCATTGGAAGGACTGGTGCTGAAGCTGAAGCTTCAATATTTTGGCCACTTGATGCGAAGAACTTACTTATTGGAAAAGACCCTGATGTTGGGAATGATTGAAGGCAGGAGGAGAAGGGGACAAAAGAGGGTGAAATGGTTGGATAGTATCATCAACTTAATGGACATGAGTTTGAGCAAGCTCTGGGAGTTGGTGATGAACAGGGAAACCTGGCGTGCTGCAGTCTATGGGGCTGCAGAGTCTGAAATGACTGAGAGACTGAAATGACTGACTGATTTAAGAAAAAACTATAACTTACATCAGACAGGGAGATAGCACATCTGTTCTCATCACTACCATTCAACATTGTAATTCTAGCTAGTGTGATAAGGCATGAAAACAAGATAAAAATCTTAAGACTGAAATCAAAACTGCCTTATTTCTAAGCTATTAGAACTGATAAGGGGACTTAGCTAGGGATTAGGGTATAAAATTAATATAAAAATCAACTCTATTTCTATCTACCAGCAAGAAGCATTTCAAAATTAAAAATTTTAAAAGTACAATATGCAGTAGCATTCTTAGATATTAACTATGCAGGGAAAAAGCTGTAAAAAGATGGACATGGAAAACTATAAAATATTGCAATGAGAAATTAAAGAGCTAAACACTCAGTTTAAACTTGCACATGGATCAGAAGACAACAGTATTTTTAAGATGTCAAGACAGCTCAAATTGAACAACATAATCTAACCTAAATTTAAGCTAAAAATCTCACTATAACTTAAACTAAATGCAAAATCACCTCCATCAGAATGGCTGAAGAAAAAATAAAATCTATTGTTGGTGACAATGTACCTTAATTAGAACTTTTATGTTCTGTTGGAAACACTCTGAAAAATGTTTGATTATTATTGCATTGTTGTTATTTAGTTGCTAAGTCGTGTCTGACACTTTGCAACCACATAGACCATGGCCCACCAGGCTCCTTTGTTCATGGGATTCTTCAGGCAAGAATACTGGAGTGAGTAGCCATTTCCTTCTCCTGAGGATATTCCCAACCCAGGTCTCCTGCATTGCAGGTGGATTCTCTACCATCTGAGCCACCAGGGAAGCTCCCTATTTAATAGATTAGACTATCCCAATAAAAATGACTGAACTACTGCATGAAACATTATGAATCTCACAAATACAATGTTGTGATTGAAGTCATACAAAAGAATCTATTTTGTATAATTGCATCTATTAAAACATTAAAAAGAAGTGAAAGCAAATCTATGACATTCAAAGTTAGGAAAATACATGGATAATTATAGAGTTTCCTCCCAAATTTATATGGTATCAAACAAAATGAGCATTGTTGAAGAGTAATACAATGTAACATTTTTCCATAAGTAAACCCTTTTCATAAGACCTTTCCAGATAAATATGACAAGTAAAAATTTAAAGATTTTCACTCTTTAACAGTGATATTTTCCCTTCCATTTGAATGATCAGGGGAGAAGAGACTGTTTTAAGTGATATATCAGTAAGTCCACCTCTCCATATTATTCCTAGAAAATTATAAGATGGTAGCACACATTTCTTATTTGCTTCATGACCATATTAAAAAAGAAGAAGAAGAAACATCTAATTTTTAAAGAAAACCTGATACTGACAAAAGCTCTGAACAAATATTTACTATAGTTATGAATGCTGAATGTATTTTCATATGTTTTTCATATATGAGAAGGGTATTCAATGGTCTGATGTTTCCTTCTGCATTGAAATTATAGCATGAAGTGAACTGTCTCCTTTTATAGTTAGCATTTATATTGGATCAATCTCAGCTTAATCATTTGTATACAATTATTTGCATGCTCCTTCTCTTACATCTCTGAAAGGTCAGCATGCATTACTGTTCTGCATTGACAGTGGAGGTTACTAAAGTACACTAAGAATACATAAGCTTATCAATAATCTCCAAAAGCCATTAAATTTAGCAGCTCCAACACAGAGAGCCCAGTTTGCCTGCATACCAACTAAACCTTATCATATTTCTTCTTAACCCTTTAGTCATCTTCCAAGCTTTTTATTACTCCCAATACTCAACTCAGTTCAACTCCTGAAGACTTTGTTGAACAGTCACTCAGTGCCAGCAATATGTAGCTTATCTGAGAGATATCATTATCTCAGAACATAACATGCAGGCTTTTGATTGCTCCATGAATGGATGAGTAAATGAACAAATTCAAATGCACATAATTGGATACCTAATCCAATTTTAAAATGATACAAAATCTAGCTGAAAAGGAAAACAAAAAAAAAATTTTTTTAATTAATATAAGCTCTAAAACAACATACCTGTTAGATTATAACCTCCAAGAAAGTAGACAGTGTACCTATTTTACTTTACTTTGTTGCTGTTGTTTAGTCCCTAAGTCATGTGTGATTCTTTGTGACCTCATGGACTGTAGCATGCCAGGCTCCTCTGTCCTCCACTGTCTCCTGGAGTTTGCTCAAATCCATATCTATTAAATAGGTGGATAATTTCTCTTTTTGTCTTCAGTCTTTCCCAGCATCAGGTTCTTTTCCAGTGAGTCAGCTCGGGTGAAGTACTGAACCTTTAATTTCAGCAACAGTCCTTCCAATGAATATTCAGGGTTGATTTCCTTTAGAATGGACTGGTTTCATCTCCTTGCAGTCCAAGGGACTCTCAAGAGTCTTCTCCAGTTTGAAAGCACTTCTCCAATTTGAAAGCATCAATTCTTTGCCTTTCATTCTTCTTTATGGGCCAACTCTCACATCTGTACATGACTACTGGAAAAACCATAGCTTTCACTATACAGAATTTTGTCAGCAAAGTGATGTCTCTGCTTTTTAATATTATGTCTAGGGTTGTCATAGCTTCCCTTCCAAGGAGCAAGCACCTTTTAATTTCATGGCTTCAATCACTGTCCGCAGTGATTTTGCAGCCCAAGAAAATGAAATCAAATCAGTCACTTATAGAACTATACCTTACATAGATAGAGAACATTCTTAAAATATATGTTGGTATAGCCACATAGCTGGTCTCCTTACTTATGCTCTACCTCGAAGAGTATTCTCAAAACAAAAGTCAGAGTGATTATTTTAAAATATAGATCGGATTATGGCACTCTGCCCCAAATCTTTCCCTGTTTTCCCATATCACAAAGAACATTAACTTAAAGTACTCACAGTGGTTTCAACTTATCCAATCCCTGACACCTGCAATTCTCCAACTTTCTTTCTCACCAACCTACTTTGCTCCAGTCATTCTCACCTCCTCAAGTTTTTTTTTGTTTGTTTGTTTCTTTGTTTTGTTTTTAATGCCAAGAAACCTCCTGTTTCAAGACCTTTAGAGTTGTTACTCCCTCGGCCTAATATTGAAAGAATTTATCCCTCATTTCCTCCTAATTACATTATATTAGCAAGACTCTCCCTAGTCAACTTATATTAAATTCCTCTTACTGAGCCTCTGCCATTTCCTCTTATTTTTCTCCACAGCAATGACGACCATTTAAAAATATTTTAACCCACTTATTTACTTATTCTCTCTCTTTCTTGCTAGAAAGCAAGCCCCAAGTGGGAAGAGATATGACTTTTTGTTTCCATATTATGTAGATTATATCTCACATATTCCTGGTATGTAGCATGTGCTCAATAAATAAAAAAATAAAAGATCAGAAATGTATTAGACAATGAAGTAAAAGCTAAACATCATGCCAACAACAGCAAAAACATAATTTTACAGTGAAGAAAATAAGTCTGATATACTTATTTTCTATTATACTTATTATACTACCAAATGAGATAGTATTCATTTATAAATAATCATGTTATCAAAATAAGACCCTCTTCCATTAATGGCATGGGTTGGAGTGATGATGCATCACAAAGAATACAGCCTGTCCTAAAAAGCCTACCCCATATCAAGGCATATATTAAGTCTTTAATACTTAAAAAGACCTTAGTGATTATATTTTTCTCTAAGCAATAAAGAATAAAGGATGCACCAGGAAGAAAAGCAATAGTAGAAGAATCCATAGGAGAGGTATGGATATATACATCTATATATACCTCAATTAGGTCAGGATGATCCCCTGGAGGAGGAAATGGCAACCCATTCCAGTATTCTTGCTTGGAAAATCCCATGGACAGGGGAGCCTGGCAGGCTACAGTCCATGGGGTCGTAAAGAGTTAGACATGACTTAGCAACTACACAGATATCTCAAATATATATTTGAGGATAATATCAGGGAAAGAAAACAAATGGGACTAAACCAAATCAAAATCTTCAATATTAAAATTTTACATATCATTTTGCCTCTTATCTCACTACAATTTCCAAAAACATAAATAAAAGTTCAATAATATGTGCTATAGTTAAAACAAACATTTACATGAAGTTCATGGAATTCCTTATTTTTATGTGTCTCCACTGATTTATAACCCTTTATAAAAATCTGTCAAAAGGAGTTTGAAAACTTGCATTGTTACAAATTTGCAATCAGTTTTATCAAATTTATACTAATTCAACTTTTGCACTGAAATTTTTTTCAGTTAAAAGTTAGGGATTCCTTGATACACCAAAGAGACAGGATGAATACACAGTAAAATTAATTTTAACACAATGTCTCTTATTCTACAAGTTTCCCTATTCAAAATTAATTCTTTAAACTACTGAGCTTTTCATATAACTTCTTGCAATAGCTTTTTTTTTTTTTGTAGTATTAGATTCTATAACCAGAATATTTGTAATGTTTTGGCCTTCCTGGGCATTTAAAAAAAAAATGAAGCTTACAGGATAATTAGCTGAACAGGATTGCAGACATCTAGCACACTTGGCCTTAATCACAAACTTGATAATGAAAAAATCTACAAGGTTATGCAAAATGTTCCATAATGTAAATCATTGGTAGAGAAAAGACTAAAAAAAAAAAAAAAAGAGAGAGAGAGAATGAAGGTAGGTATAAATGTACTGCAATAATGCAAGCAATAAATGTGGAGTCTATGCTATGTCATTAATACAGGAAGAGGAAGAAGGCATGCAAGTAGTTGAAATATTTTGGTATTTATTATATACCTGTTTTGCAACATTGAGACCTGAAATTATTGAAGACATGTTTTGTCTCAAAGGTCCTCGTCCTTCCCAAATTCTTGTCTGCAACTCTGCTCTTCACATGTTATATATTAAATGTTCTCCTTCCTTTGTCTACCCTATTTTTCCAGCCTAAATTCACACTTCCTCACTTCTTCTAAATAATCACAGTTGATTCTATCATCATGCCCAATTGTCTATCTTCTTCCATTATCATTCTCCAAATCAGAACTCTTCAGAGTGGCTAAATTCTCCTAATCCTGGGATCTTTCTCTGTCCTTATCATTCCTAATCTGTTGACAATATTTGACACCTTCATATTTTTACTGCTCTGTTTTTATACAATTTTTCTCCTCTCATATTCACTGTGACACTTTCCCTTGATACTGAAAGGTTGTTGCTGAACAAAGGACACCGGGAATCTTGGCCTCCAGAGGAGAATTCAATCTGGGGCAGAGATGAGGGTTGATCACTCAGAGCTTTTGTGTAATAAAGTTTTATTAAAGTATAAAGGAGATAGAGAATGCTTCTGACATAGGCATCAGAAGGGGGCAGAAAGGGTATCCCCTGCTAGTCTTCAGCTGGATGTTATATAGTCACTCAGTTCAATTCAGATCAGTAGCTCAGTTGTGTCTGACTCTTTGCAACCCCATGAATCGCAGCACGCCAGGCCTCCCTGTCCATCACCAACTCCCAGAGTTCACTCAGACTCACGTCCATCGAGTCCGTGATGCCATCCAGCCATCTCATCCTCTGTCGTCCCCTTCTCCTCCTGCCCCAATCCCTCCCAGCATCAGAGTCTTTTCCAATGAGCCAACTCTTCACATGAGGTGGCCAAAGTACTGGAGTTTCAGCCTTAGCGTCATTCCTTCCAAAGAAATCCCAGGGCTGATCTCCTTCAGAATGGACTAGTTGGATCTCCTTGCAGTCCAAGGGACTCTCAAGAGTCTTCTTCAACACCACAGTTCAAAAGCATCAATTCTTCAGCACTCAGCTTTCTTCACAGTCCAACTCTCACATCCATACATGACCACAGGAAAAACCATAGCCTTGACTAGACAGACCTTTGTTGGCAAAGTAATGTCTCTGCTTTTCAATATGCTATCTAGGTTGGTCATAACTTTTCTTCCAAGGAGTAAGCATCTGTTAATTTCATGGCTGTAGTCACCATCTGCAGTGATTTTGGAGCCCCCCAAAATAAAGTCTGACACTGTTTCCACGGTTTCCCCAGCTATTTCCCATGAAGTGATGGGACCAGATGCCATGATCTTCGTTTTCTGAATGTTGAGCTTTAAGCCAACTTTTTCGCTCTCCTCTTTCACTTTCATCAAGAGGCTTTTTAGTTCCACTTCATTTTCTACCATAAGGGTGGTGTCATCTGCATATCTAAGGTTATTGATATTTCTCCTGGCAATCTTGATTCCAGCTTGTGCTTCTTCCAGGCCAGCGTTTCTCATGATGTACTCTGCATAGAAGTTAAATAAGCAGGGTGACAATATACAGCCTTGACGTCCTCCTTTTCTAGTCACTAGCAGTCTGTTAATGAAAGAAAAGAATGTCTTAAAACTCAGAACCGCACCAGGTTCTTCACCCATAAGATGCATTTTGGTATAATCTTGGCACCGAATGGTTCATCCTGGGCCATAAAAATGATTAACTTGAATCTTGTAGAAGGACAGATTGCCATACAAATAGTTTCATTTACATAGATTAGGGAAACAATATCTGAGTATAACATACTGGTTTGTCAAGTAGGTTCTAAGCTATTAGGCGGAACCAACTTGAAAACAGAGTTGGGGTAAATGCATAGTACAGTAGCATATCTTAAGACAAACATTTCCATAAGAAAAGTGTATTGGTTACCTCAAGGTTTGAGAATAGTTAACTTCAAGTGAAACCAGGTGTCATTATGGCAACACAGTATTTCAAGAGAAACCTCCTTTTAAATTTGTATAGAGAAGGAAAAAAAAAAAATATTACTAGCTTGTTTCCTCCTGGGGCTTAAGAGAGATAAAAATGTCTGACACTTGCAGGCTATTTCCTCCGTTTGGAGACCCCTGGCCTTCCTGCCTGTT
This sequence comes from Cephalophus harveyi, assembly GCA_006410635.1. NCBI lineage: Eukaryota > Metazoa > Chordata > Mammalia > Artiodactyla > Bovidae > Cephalophus > Cephalophus harveyi. The sequence goes on along the minus strand of SJYT01046994.1, from coordinate 18,625 downwards.
ACCCTCTCAATACTATTCAAATTTTCAGAAGGATAAAAAACCTGCATTCTTTCTAGACATTTTCTTTTTCATACTCACCAAACTTTTATGCCCTCAAGATTTTAATCTCCTGTGTATCATCACTTCCACTCTGGTCTTTTCACCCTTCTTCTTCCCTATATTTTTATTCCCTTTCTTTTTCCTTCTTCTCCCTTCTTTTTTTCTTTCCCTTCCCTTCTACCCCATTTCCCTTCTTTCCCCTTCCCTCCTCTTCTTTTGTCTCTCTAAACTAAATTAGGTTTGGGAAGATCCCCTGGAGGAGGGCATAGCAATACACTCCAGTATTCTTGTCTGGGAAATCCCATGTATAGAGGAGCCTGAAGGGCTACAGTCCATAGGTTTGCAAAAAGCCAGACACAACTGAAGTGACTGAGCATGCACACACGCATACTAAATTGTTTGTCTAATCTCCTTCAAGTAAGAGTTCAATATAGATAATTCCCTTAATACCTATTATTGTATTTTAGCTTCAGTCCTATGAGGCATTTATACCTCCTTAATCATGGACAAATATAAAACCTAAAAAAGACTGAACAAATTCTCTGCCTCTTAAAATGTCACTGGCCCCCTCCAGTTCTCTTAAAAACACTATTATTGCCCTATCATTGTTGTGCTTAGTTGCTCAGTCATTTCTGACTCTTTGCAACCCCATAGACTATAGCCTGCCAGGCTCCTCTGTCCTTGGGAATTCTCCAGGCAAGAATACTGGAGAGAAGTGCCATGTCCTCCTCCAGGCCTATCATTGCTAAAATGTTCCAAAATGAAGTCAGAGTCTTCTTTACCACTGATGCCTACAAGTGGCATTTAAGTAGCCATATTCCATTTTACTTACTTTATTTACTTACTTACTTTATTTACTTTCCATATTCCATTTTACTTCCTTCTTTACTTTGCTAACTTGATTTTTTTATCACCTCTAGCTTGGCATATTGTAATATTTGTTGTTCAGTTACTAAGTCATGTCCATTTCTTTGTGACCCCATGGACTGCTTCACGCCAGTCTCTTCTGTCCTCCACTACCTCCTGGAGTTTCCTCAAAATTATGTACGTGTTATAAAATACTCTGAACTAATTTTCCTGTTTTTAGATATGCCTAATTCAAAACCGTTTAATTTCCAACTATTGAAATATATTAGGAAACCTCCCTAGAGAAAATTGTTTAAGGCCTCTCCACAGACAAATGGAAGCCACATTCTAACTGTGATATTTAAAGTGTTTTTTTTCTGCAGTTACTGTTTCATTGTAGTTCAATTTGTTAAGTAGTTAAAATAGGGAAAAGGAGTCCAAAATGGTGGTGGCTAAAAGACAAGGAAGAGAAAAGCCCATGAAAATAGAATAGAGGAAGATCAAAGGAAGGTCCGAAGACCTGAGTGAGGACTTCAGGTAGAACACCACTCCTGACTAAGCCCAATTTGCATAGGGCAGGCCTAGGGGGAAGAAAAAAACGTATAAAAAGAGGAGCCAAAGGGCTCTCTCTCTCTCTCTCACTCTCTCTCTCTCCCCCTCTCCACGCGCTGGGGTAATCTTCTGTTTAAGTCTTTGGATCGACGTGCCCTCATGCCTGGAAGATGAATTTTCCTGCTACTTTCTAAATAAAATAGAGCTGTAACACTGAGCTGTCTCAGAGCTATAACACGGTCTGTTCAAGACCTGAGAGATATAACACTGTCTGTCCATGACCTGAGAGCTGTGACATGCTGAGGGGGCTTTAATGTCTGTCACTCCAAATCTTTGTTATGATGAGACAAAAATTGAGGAGCATACACTCGCCTGACAAATTCATGTGAAATGTTATTACACTTCCTACATGACCCATCAAGTAATATTTTAAGGGCAATAACATCTCATTTACTTCATAGCCCACTGATAGACATGGTTTAACCAGACTCCTGGCATCTGATCAGTCTATTAGTGACCACTTATTTCCAAAGAAAATCTCCCACAAGGAGAACAGCCAATTACTGGTTAAAAATTATCATCATCATCATCTTCAGACCAAGATTAATCAGAGAACTAAAAACATTATTAAAACTGTTAAAGAAGAAAACAAAACAAAACAAAACAAAGGCCCCGCATTTTGTCTCTCTACCTTTTCTTAACTGGCTTTCATTTGCAACAAGATTCATTGCTCCCATTTCCAGGCAAATGGGAATAGTAAAATGGTAAATAGTGGCATTGCACTGTTATCTATTGTAATACTTCTTATCTGGGGTGATTTTAAAATGTAGGCTCCAATTCAGTAGCTTTGAGGAGGGGCCTGGATTCAACATTTTTAAACATTTCTCAGGTAATGGTTTACAAGACACACTTTGCATAACAAAGATCTTTGAAAGGCAAAAGAGATGGAGATGGAGGAAATAAGGTACACTTAAGAAGTGAAAGCAAAAAAATAAAAATGAAAAGACAATGACATCAATTTTGCTGGGATGCCAGTTAATATGTTCCAGCTAGTTTACATATGTGAATATAAAATCAATCAGAAGAAACACTTCATCAAAAAATGAAACATATCACTGTGTTTCCACATACTTTGTAGACAATCTGTATATATTTCTTATCTCTCTTAATGAAGAAGAAGTTATCTGTAATTTTACAATATTTTCATAAATTTTAATAAATTTGTGGTGGTGATCTCTCCAGTCTTCATGCAGCTTCTGAGACTCTTTTTCTTCTTCATCTCTATCTTTGTTCAGTTGCTCAGTCATGACCATGTGGACTGCAGCACGCCAGGCTTCCCTGTCTCTTGGAATTTGTTCAAGCTCATGTCCATTGATTCAATGATGATATCCAACCATCTCATCCTCTGTCATCCCCTTTTCCTCCTTCCCCCAATATTTCCAACATCAGGGTTTTTTTTTAATGAAAAGACCCTGATGTGACTATTTGCATAGGTGACCAAAGCACTGGAGCTTCAGCTTTAGCATCAGTCCTTCCAATGAATATTCAGGGTTGATTTTCTTTAAGAGTGACTGGTTTAATCTCATTGCTGTCCAAGAGACTCTCAAAAGTCTTCTCTAGCACCACAGATCAAAAGTATCAGTTCTTTGGTGCTCAGCCTTCTTTATGGTCCAACTCTCATACCCATACATGACTGCTGGAAAAACAATAGCTTTGACTATATGGGCCTGTCAGCAAGCAAAGTGATGTCTCTGCTCTTTAATACACTGTCTAGGTTGTGATAGCTTTTCTTCCAAGGAGCAAGCATCTTTTAATTCCATGGCTGCAATCATGATCCACAGTGATTTTGGAGCAAGAGACTTCAGTCTCTCACTGTTTTCAATTTTTCTCCATCTGTTTGCCATGAAGTGATGGGACTGGAGGTCATGATCTTTGTTTTTGGAATGTTGAGTTTTAAGCCAGCTTTTTCAGACTCCTCTTTCACCTTCATCAAGAGGCTCTTTAGTTCTTTGCTTTTTGTCATAAGGGTGGTGTCATCTGCATATCTTAGGTTTTTGATATTTCTCCTGGCAATCTTGAATTTCAGCTTGTAATTCATCCAGCCCAGCATTTTGCATGATATAGTCTGCATATAAGTTAAGCATGCAGGGTGACAATATACAGTCTTGATGTACACTTTTCCCTATTTGGAACCAGTCTATTGTTCCATGTCTAGTCCTAACTGCTGCTTCTTGGCTTGCATACAGGTTCCTCAGGAGGCAGGTTAGGTGGTCTAGTATTCCCATCACTTTCAGAATTTTCCACAGGGTGCTGTGATCGGCACAGTGAAAGGCTTTAGCATAGTCAGTGAAGCAGCTTTTTTTTTTTTTTTTTTCTGGAATTCCGTTTCATTTTCTATGATCCAACAGATGTTGGAAATTTGATCTCTGGTTTCTCTGTCTTTTCTAAATCCAGCTGTACATCTGGAAGTTCTCAATTCATGTACTGTTGAAGCCTAGCTTGCATGATTTTGAGCATTATCTTGCTAGCATGTGAAATGAGTGTTAATTGTCTTGTAGTTTGAACATTCTTTGATATTACCCATTTTTGTAATTTATCTATTTTAACCTTTGCATTTATGTCACTTCAAATTTGAACAGGACTAAGACAAAGCACTGACAACTACAAATATCAAGGTATTATTTACTATTATATGAACTGGTTCCCCAAATCTAGTTACAGGTCCCTCTGGTTTAGTAGGTTACAATAAATGAGTAAACAATGTCTCCAATCACCCCCCACCTCAAACTCAAAAACTCTATGATAATTCAGGCTCAAGTATAAAATCATAAAAAAAACTGGTTCTTAGCTTCTGTGAGGAAAGAAGAAATAACACGGGGTGAGAAGAGCAACTGTTTTCCTTGCTTTGGAAAAGAATGTGCAGAATCTATCAATGCCCAATCAGTCTTCAGGAATCAGAAACTTCTCATAGAGTTCAGGGATTATATAGAAAAGGAGTACGGAAAGGGCAGTCTTCTGGAATTAAACAACTCCTCCATGTTCTGGGTCACTACACCAATGAAAATAGGAAAGAAATTAAATAAAAGACATGGAAGGAATTAAGTACATTAAATTAGGCCAACAAAATCAAAATAGTTTATGTCAAGCTCTTGGAATGTTTTCATTATTATATTTCACTGTATTTTGGAAGTTATGTATATATCACGTGGTTTGTAAAAAATAATCTGATACATAATTTATTCTGTTATATATAGTCTTTTTTCCACTTAATGGTTTAGTTTCACAACCCAGACCATAAGTTATAAACATAATATATGAATACACCACAACACCTGCTCCCATAATAATCACTGTTATGTTGTCATTGTGCTAACAATGGCCCATAAACATGCTACTTATTAACTTGTCCAGCATTGTAGTTTAAAGCAGACAGAAATACAGTGGCCACATACAAAATCTGTGTTTGTAAGGAAGCCAGTTTCATTGTGAGAAAAGCAATCTATGATGAGGAATAAGAATCAAAATAGAATATTTGATGTGTAGAAGAGATCAGACATATAATTTGGAACTGAATTAATAAAATGCTAGTAGCTTCTGGAATTTATTTTTTGAAGTGGGGTCTAGTACTTGCACAATGGTACCAGATGTGTAGGTAGTTTAAAGCAAAAATGGAGCTGAATGAATACAGTAGTCTACAATTAATATGCATTTATAAACCATAAGTGAATTTTATCCTGGACTTATGGACTTATAAACGGGTCCATATATCATTCAATGAATTCTTATAACTAACCATTTTGTAAAGCAGGGTTCTTTCATATACAATTTCAAAAATCTCAGTTTAGAATATTTTAAATTTTACAATGTCTCATTAATTGGAAATATAAAAAACTATTTGATATGTACATTATGTTTATTTATCTGTCCAATTAGGATTTCTAGTAATTAAGATCAAAATCTCGTGAGCTCTAACAGGATGGTCATTCAGCAATCATATAATAAGATGATTTTCAAGATGAAACTGACTTTAGGGATAAGTTTAACATATAATATCATTTTAAAGATGAAAGTTAAAATAACCTGGTTTCAATTTCTAAGAATCAGAATCTCTTTAACTTACTATTCCACTCTTATTCAGCAAACTAAAAATATGACATAAAATTAAGTCCACTAGCATCTCTTGAGTCATTGCTTCTTTATGAATATTTTTTATTCACATGAGTCTGACCATTATGATGGTGGTTTGGGAATAAGTTACTACTGCCATTCAAGCTCCTCAAAATCCATCAGGTGAGATTTGTACACACATGGAGTCATAAACACAGAATCATTTTATGAACCTGATAAAAGAATAACCTGAGTAGAAAACTGTGGTCAGGAATATATGTCTTTCTGAAACAATCTTCTTATCACTCTCCAAAGACCATTAAACCAAACTGCATTAACTTGAAGTTTGACCCTAGTCCCGTAAGTCTGGGCTACCTGAAGAGACAATGCCTTCCACTCTTTCTCCTCTAATGAATGCTTACTTTGATCTCTGGAGACAGTGTTTTACCTAACCATGTTTGTTAGACAGTTGAGTAAAGGAGAGCTACTAAATTAATCAGAGGGACAATATAATCAATTTAAGATCATTGTACACTATTAGAAAATGTGGGTGTTAGGAGAATTTTTCTGGACAAGATTTGTAGTAGAAATGAACCCTTAGATAATTCTGTATACCTTCACATGGATGCTCCTTACCTGTAATCAGTAAGCATGTTTTTATTTTAATAGCAGTTTAAAAATACACACACACACATATATTCTCTTTGGATAAGGGAATGTGCATTTTTTGGGGGGGACTTCTAACAGGGAGAAGTTTAAAATAAATTTATAATGAAGTTTAAAATAAAAATATAAAATAAATTTCTTGTTTTATGTCCCATGGTACAAAAGATTTCATCATAAAAATATAGTCACACTCACATACACATGCACATATACACATACCCATGTGCACATACACACACTATTCCACATGTGTACACACTACACAAAATCAAAGGACAGCAAGAGATCAATGTTGCCCAAAGAGCCAGGCAGGCTGTCTTCTTGTATCATATCTTTTAAAATAAGTTCTTTAAGTTCTACCAGCTTTGCTTGTGACAAGACAGGCACAGTGCTGACAAATTTAAGTGAGGACTCAGTTGGTGAAGAATCTGCCTGCAATGCAGGAGACCCAAATTTGATCCATGGGTCAGGAAGATCCCCTAGAGAAGGAAATGGCAACCCACTTCAATACTCTTGCCTGAAGAACTCCAAGGACAGAGGAACCTGGTGGGCTACAGTCCATGGGATTGCAAAGAGTTGGACCTAAATGTGTGACTAATTTTCTTTTGTTTCTTCCCAACATTGTAACTCTAGGAAACATTCAGTTCAGTTCAGTTCAGTTCAGTTCAGTCGCTCAGTCGTGTCCGACTCCTTGCAACCCCATGAATCGCAGCACGCCAGGTCTCCCTGTTCATCACCATCTCTCGGAGATCACTCAGACTCACATCCATCAAGTCAGTCATGCCATGCAGCCATCTCATCCTCGGTCATCCCCTTCTCCTCCTACCCCCAATCCCTCCTAGCATCAGAGTCTTTTCCAATGAGTCAATTCTTCACTTGAGGTGGCCGAAGTACTGTAGTTTCAGCTTTAGCATCATTCCTTCCAAAGAAATCCCAGGGCTGATCTCCTTCAGAATGGACTGGTTGGATCTCCTTGCAGTCCAAGGGACTCTCAACTCATAGAACTTAGCAGTCTTTAAACTCATGGTTAAATTTTAGCACAGTAGAAGGATACAAAAAAATATTATCTTACAAGTGTTAAAATGACCATCTTCAAAAATATAAGACATAAATATTGGCAAGGATGTAGAAAAAGGGAATACTTGTGCAATATTGGTGGGTATGTGAATTGGTATACCACATAAGAGTACACTGGATTGCATATAACCATTAGAAAAAGTCAATATACCTTTATAGATGTTATATCATTAACTGAAAACCCCAAATACACATATGCAGGATGATGTGAGGTGCAGGACACAAATGATTTTCAGGGTCCAATCAGAGGAGAAGTCTGCCTTATCTTAAGAACACTTGTTGCTAAAGAACTATGGCTATAATAAATGAACCAAATCTGACTCCTTATTTTGTTAAGACCTTCTAAGCAGCTCTAAAACTTTCTCATATCTTTGGTTTATCTTCAAAAAATTCCTAATGAACACTGTATCCCTCAGGCAGACAGCTACTAGAAACGATTGCTAACCGTGCCTGTAAAGCATAGTGCTGGTTACCTAACTGAGACAGGCAGCATTAACGTTGGTCACCCTGACTTTAAAGCAAACACAGTACACAAGTGTATGGAGAATCACATATTGGCTGCACAAAATAGGCAAATTTCATCTCTTCTTGCTTTCAGAAAAAAAAAAAAAAAGGTCAAACTGGTCACTTGAGACCAGAGCTTTTCTGATTTTCCTGTCTGATTAAACTTAAAGTGGAGTGTCAGTGGGCCAAGGAGCTTAAGGGCAAATGAGAAATTCAGTGTGCATTGTTACAGAACAGAGCTAAATCCCATCTAGAGAAAAATGGCTTGGGAACTTGCTAATAGAAGAAACTCGGTCAGTTGCAAATATCCTATATAACACAGAGTAAACTCTTAAAATTGACAAAGACTGGATAGTTTTCAATTACTTTTCTGTCTATAAATCACATTTAGATGAAAGAGCAAAAGAGTAGGAAAAAACGAAATGAGACATAATTGCATCAATAAGGATCTTAGGGACACTTAGGACCCCAAAGAGATAGAGATCAGAGCTGATTCTTTGGCTTCAAGCTAATATTTTGTAGGAATCTTGTTAATCTGCAGAACAATATTAAAAGGAAGAAAGAAGAGGGAAGAAATGGGGGAAAGGAGAAGAGAAAAGAAAGGTGGAAAGGAAAAATGGAAAAGAAAGGAGGAAGGGAGGGGAGACGAAGAGAGGGAGGAAAACTGTTCTCCTTTAATGCATTTTCTTTCCACTCCTCTGTTGAAACTGAATTCTAGATGAATCAAATCACTCGCAGTTTAACAAATATGATGATCTTTCTTTCTCTTGGTTCTTTGTCCAAGTTACTCCCTTTGCCTATGACATTCTAGGGGATATTTTCTACTCCTCCTTCAGAACCTGGCTCAGATGCACTGTTTCCTGGAAAATCCTTCCTGATGAACAATAAGATGTATTTATAAATAATTGAATGTAGTACTCAAAAACAAATATTTAGCATAGCATGCATTTTGATATATTTTATTTACATTTTGCTTTTACATCTTATTCAGTTGGCTAGGTGTGGGTATTATCATATGTTATTCAGTTCAGTTCAGTTCAGTCACTCAGTCATGTCCGACTTTTTGCAACCCCATGAACTGTAGCACATCAGGCCTCCCTGTCCGTCACCAACCCCTAGAGTTCACCCAAACCCATGTCCATTGAGTCAGTGATGCCATCCAACCATCTCATCCTCTGTCATCCCCTTCTCCTCAACCCTCAATCTTTCCCAGCATCACAGTCTTTTCAAATGAGTCAGCTCTTCACATCAGCTGGCCAAAGTATTGGAATTTCAGCTTCAACATCAGTGCTTCCAATGAACACCCAGGACTGATCTCCTTTAGGATGGACTAGTTGGATCTCCTTGCAGTCCAAGGGACTCTCAAGAGTCTTCTCCAACACCACATTTCAAAATTATCAGTTCTTCGATGCTCACCTTTCTTTATAGTCCAACTCTCACATCCATACATGACCACTGGAAAAATCATAGCCTTGACTAGACGGACCGTCTCTGCTTTTTAATACACTATCTAGGTTGGTCATAACTTTCCTTTCAAGGAGTAAGTGTATGTTATTAACACCTAGCATAGTAACTGAGATCTAGTACATAATAGGTGATTAATAATGATTTCATGATAAATCTAACAATGATTCTCTAACCGTAACCACTACCATCTAAGGTGAGAAGTGACAAAGAATTTGAGAGTATGTCAGAACAAACATGTTGCTAATAACGTAAAATAATGTATCCAAAATATAAAGATAGATCAGTGAAATCATGTTCATTCAAACGTGATTAATAATTTAAGTAGAAAGAAATATAATTGAAGACATGATCCACATTATTTTTCAGTAGTAATGAGATATACTAGCTGGCAAAATGTGGGTGGCATTGCATCCCTTCTAATTCAAGCAGACTTCAATCAAATTAAATGTCCTTAGCTCTTTTCTCAGATCTACAAAATCTCATTAATATAATCCTTTCCCCCAAATCACAGGACACTCCTATCCCCCCAACCCAATTTCACATTCTACTTCTTGACACTCAGTCTTCCTCTCCTTTCTTACCAAATACCTGGCAATATAAAACTACTACCCCATACTAATATATTGGAGAGTAAAATTATTTTTAAATGATAAGCTTTATGCTTAAAGAACATAAAAGTTGCCTGAGAAGGATTTCTCAAAGTATCATATGTCTCCTCAAATTGGAAAAGCAGCCCTCTTAAAATGTGACAAAGTTACATACTTGGACACATAGTACAATATACAGAGGAAGGAGAAATGAACTTGATTTTTTTTTTTTTCTTTTTAACCTACCACATGCCAAGAATTAAGTGAAGAAAATCTAGATAAATTCTCAGGATTATTTGGTTAACAATAAGTTAAAGTGGCTCAGTCGTGTCCAACTCTTTGCAACCCCATGGACTATACAGCCCATGGAATTCTCTAGGCCAGACTACTGGAGTGTGTAGCCTTTCCATTCTCCAGGGGATCTTCCCAACCCAGGGATAGAAGCCAGGTTTCCTGCATTGCAGGCAGTTTCTTTACTAGCTAAGGCACAAGTGAAGCCCATTATTTGGTTAGAAGGGTATTATATATCCCATTTAGAGGTAAAAACTTAGAGTCAGTATTTTTAAATAAATGCTAATACTCACACAAAGACTAGTAGAGTAGTATAGTTTATTTCCTCAGTCATAAATTAATAATAAATGATTAGGTAGGGCATCAACTTTGGTTATTGAATCCACTCTTTAAAAAAATGTCTCAAGATATTGCTATATTTTTTCTGGGTAGACAAACATGTTTTAAATAATGGATGTTTAAGAGGGACATTCTGCAATAAGGTGGAAAGCAAACATGTCATGAGAGTTTCAAACAAAATCCGTGCTTTGAAACACAGCCAAGTTATATTGAATATATAAACACAGCAGTGTGTTTCTGTTATTTGAAATAAATGTGGATGTTGTTTCCATTCTTGGATGCAAAATAAGATCATTGAGTGTTTAGGAGAGTCATCATTGTTTTTTAACCTTAAAATTTAAAATAATACAAGCCTACAGACCAATGTCCCTTTTCATCATGTGGCTCAATAACTACTCTAATACTTGAAAACCTAATTCCTGTCATCAGAGATTATATCCCAAGTTTTAATAGGATTTCAGTGGGATAAGAATGTGTGGGTGTGCTCAGTCACTTCAGTCCTGTCTGACTCTTTGCAATCCTATGGATTATAGCCCACCAGGCTCCTCTGCCCATGGGATTTTTCAGGAAAGAATACTTGAGTGGGTTGCCATTTCCACCTCCAAGGATCTTTCCTACCCAGGGATCAAACCCACATCTGCCAGCATCCCCTGCACTGTAGGCAGATTTTTTACCTACTGAGCTGCCTGGGAAGCCCTAAAATAGGAACATGAGAGTACAATGAAAGCTTTAGCAGATAGAGCTCCACAACTCCTTCCTTTGTGTTACCAAAGGATGACCACATCATCTACAAATGAATCTCTAAGTTATAATCATTGCTTTTGTGTCTAATTAGGAATTAAAAGAAGAGGTGTTGAAATAGGCCTTGGTGTTGTAGCTGGCTTGTGATTTATACACCTTATTGTTGGATAAAGGCTGAAAAACCATCTGTTTCTTACAACAATGATACACAGCCTCTTAAATATCCAAAGCATATTTTTGCACATTAATGTTAAAATTTCCTTTCCATAAAAGCTTTATCCCTCACTCAATAAGTCTGGCATTTTTATTCTAAGCTGCACATCTATATCTACATATTTTCTATAACCCATATTCCTAGATCACTTCCATTTTATTGGTATATGTCTATATTCCTCTCCCTATATCACATATTACTTTGGCATAATTTAAGAGATGCTACTTCTTGGTTATTTCTCACAGTTACCATGGTTAAATTTTTCAGTTAAATTTATACTAATTTGTTTTTTCTACTACTGAATGGGCTATTTGGAATTAAATGCTGCATGAATGCCTGAAATTGGGAGTATACCTTTGGAGGATCTAAATCATATCAATACAACACTCTGCTCAGTTAATCAATGCAACATATCTGTTTCTCTATGGAGATGGATTGAACCATGTGTCCACTGAACCACAGACTGCTGAGTATCATTTGACTACAGCACTACTAATGTGTCTTTATCTAAGGTATGTACTATTCAAGGATGGGGTCTCCATCATCACCTGATCCAGGTTTCATCATTCTCCTTTTTCAAATTCTGTTCAGTACTTGACTTATGTTTTTCTCATAGAAGTAGTTGTAATATGGTGATATCAAACCCTTATATATTTAAATTACTTTTACCCACAAATTATTTAACACTGTCAATCAAAGTTTGTCTTTGCTTCAATGGAATCTTGCAATCTTACAATTGAATCTTACAATCTAACAATCTTACAGTCTAACTCTGAATCTTACAATCTAACTCATATTCATTGTTCAAGATCAAGTTCCAATGCCTTCTCATTCGATTTCAACATGACTCAAAGCCCTTTAATTACTTTATTTTGAAATTCCAAGGTGTCTATGTATTTTCCATGCAACAATTTCCTTGGAGATTGTTTTTTCTGATACATGTATTTTCTAATTATACTGGAATCTTTAACACAAATTTAGGTAATAATCTCCACAGTTGTTTTGGTAACTTTAATATAATAATCACTGAAATAATTTCAGCTTTCACCTGTAAGAAGTTTTTCTCCTCCAACACATCTCCACCATTTAACTGTAAATTTTTAAAAGAAAATTGCCTTTTCAGAAGATATAAAGCAGTGATTTATTGTTGGTAAAATCTGTACATTATTTTTGACAGTCAAGCATTAATTCAAAACTAGTGAGATGTTTGGGACATTAAGAAGTTTCTCTTATTCTAAGTCATATATATAGAAGATGAGTTAAAATAAGATAAAAACTTTTTTTGAAGGGACAGGTGAGCAAAATCTTCTTCCAGAAAACCTGAACTTCTGTCAATGAAAATTACAAATCCAAGCATGTGTGGTACACAAAAATTGAACTAAAGTGTCCCCTAAATCAGTATTTCCTTCATTTTAATCATTTCAATACAATTTAATCAATATTGAATACATATCTACTGTGTTACTTGAACTGCTTTAAGCATTTTGAAGTTACAGAATTCAACTGTATGTGATTCTATATGATTTCAACTTTCAGCCTTCCTTACTGACAAGTTTGGGAGAAAAGATAAGAATTCAGATAAGTATAAATAAAATATACATTACAGAATGTGCTCTGGTAAGATTACAATTGAACATCTCTCATGTCCTAAGTGTTTGCGTGTATGTTTTTCTAATGTATCCCACAAGTAAGACTTTAATTCCAATTAGATAAAATCTTCAGGAGAAAGAGTAGCTATTATATTGAGCTTCAGAGAATGAGTAAAATATTGACAGATTTGAACAGGGTAAAGGTCTTCTGAGTCAGATGGGAACACTTAGAAAAAGATGCTGCCAACTCTATTTCTAGAAAAACAAGTGGGGAAACCACTTCTATCTTTAGTGGTCATTGTTGTCAAATGGTTCTAAAAGCTTTCTAACCTTTGTCAAATGCATCACTCATCACTAACACTAATGGTGCAGAAACTGACTCCTGCTCTACAGGATTAACAAGACCATGGTCTGTAGTCTTTGTTGGGAGGCTAAAAGATGAAATAAAAAAACAAAATGCCACAGCTCAATCCTCTTTAATCCTACCTGTTCTCTGTACTTGATGAATGACTTATAAAGCTAGGGAACATTTGATTTGAAGTTCTATGTTAAGAACCAGAAGATTAAATTGAAAATATAAAATGCTCTGAATAGTAAAGACACACATTCTTTATTGTGAAATAACACACTTAGTAAAGATGTCTAGATATCAACATAGGGAGAATTTTAATTAGAAATATCCCTAAACCATGTGTAAGTAGAGAAGTCACATTAATAGTCAACATTAGTTCTGCCAAAGGGCATGCTATTTTTGACTAAATGTTATAATTAGGATAGTTCTTTGCCATTAATGCTATCATGAATATACAGTTTTGCACTGGAAAAGGCTTCTGGTTGGATTTAGTCTCCTCTTCTCATTTCATCTGAACAACTTTCACTGTATGAGAGGGAATCTGTCCATGGAAAATTATTTACTAGATAGAACTCAGGGATTTTATTCTGTACATGAATATTCATTCTAAAAGCCCAAATCAACTTATATTTCACCACTTTCCATCTCAAATGAGCACTGAAAGAAAAGTTTCTAAAGAATCAACTTAGTTTCCTTAACAGTAATCCTTTGTTTAGATTCATGAGCAATTAGATATGTAGTTCTTCTACAGTCTTTCTGTGGCAAAACTAACATAGATATTGACCAAATACTGTCCACCATTTGCTGTTGTTGTTCAGTTGCTCAGTCATGTCCAAATCTTTGCAATTCCATGGACTACAGCATAAGAGGCTTCCCTGACCTTCACCATCTCTCAGAGTTTTCTCAAACTCATGTCCGTCGAGTCAGTGATGCCATCCAACCATCTTGTCCTCTGTTGTCCCCTTCTCCTCCTGCCTTCAATCTTTCCCAGCATCAGGACCTTTTCAAATGAGTTGGTACTTTGCATCAGGTGGTCAAAATATTGGAGCTTCAGCCTTAGCATCAGTCCTTCCAATGAATATTCAGGGCTGATTTCCTTTAGGATTGACTGATTGGATCTCCTTGCAGTCCAAGGGACTCTCAAGAGTCTTCTCCAACACCACAGTTCAAAAGTATACATTCTTTTTTTTTTTTTTTTTTCTTTCTTTCTTTTTCAGAAGTATAAATTCTTTGGTGCTCAGCCTTCTTTATGGTCCAACTCTCACATCCATACATCATTATTAGAAAAACCATAGCTTTGATTAGACGGACCTTTATAGGCAAAGTAATGTCTCTGCTTTTTCATATGCTATCTGGGTTGGTCATAGTTTTTCTTCCAAGGAGAAAGTGTCTCTTAATTTCATGACTGCAGTGATTTGGGAGCCCCTGAAAATAAAGTCTCTCACCTTTTCATTGTTTCCCATTCTATTTGCCATGAAGTGATGGGACCAGATGCCATGACCTTGGTTTTTTGAATGCCTAGTTTTAAAGCAACTTAAAGGTCCATCATTCTAATGGCCACCATTACAGTCTCAGGGAAGGATTACATCTACTCCAAAATAAAGAAAAAAATTTAGAACAACATCTTGTGCCCAGGGATCTCTCGTGTGCATTCTAAGTGACTTTAAGTGTGTCCAACTCTTTGCGGTGCTATGGACTGCAGCACCCCAGGCTCCTCTGTCCATGGGGATTCTTTGGGCAAGAATACTGGAATGGATTGCCATGACCTCTTCCAGGGGATCTTCCCAATCCAGGGACTGAAACTTCATCTCTTATGTCTCATAGATTGATAGGCAGGTTCTTTACCAGGTGCACCTGGGAAGCCGGGGATCTCTTATAAAGTGATATTTGTAACCATAATTGGCAGATTTAGCTTCATATGCAAATGTTTGGTTCATTATTTGTTGGTGTATAAATTTTAAATAGGTATTCCTTAAAAAACTGTTGGAATTCATCTTTTTAATAATAAAAAAGAGCTAAGAGATGACTCTTGAGAGTTCCTTGAACTGAAAGGAGATCCAACCAGTCCATCCTAAAGGAGATCAGTCCTGGGTGTTCACTGGAAGGACTGATGCTGAAGCTGAAACTCCAATACTTTGGCCACCTCATGGGAAGAGTTGACTCATTGAAAAAGACCCTGATGCTGGGAGGGATTGGGGAAGGAGGAGAAGGGGATGACACAGGATGAGATGGTTGGATGGCATCACTAACTCTATGGACATTAGTTTGGGTAAACTCTGGGAGTTGGTAATGGACAGGGAAACCTGGCATACTGTGATTCATGGGGTCACAAAGAGTCAGACACGACTGAGTGACTGAACTGAACTGAACTGAAGAGAAAGCTTATTCATATGGTTTATTATTTGTCTAGTACTATTAGTACTTTGACATAGACATATGTTAATTGGAATATTAGAAAACTCATGTTTGCTTAATACTAAACCTGTACAAAACAGACAGAAGGCTTCTCATCCCAAATAAGACAACAGAGGAATTGGCTTAAGAGCTAGATAGATTCTTATTTGTAATTTATTTTACTACATCTCAAGCATTTTGAAAAATGTACATTGTCAAAGGGAAACTAAAATTTAAGAATAGTGATAAAGACCAGGTTAAACGTAAAAGAGAAACAGAAAAGTAGTCTGTGGAAGGCATGTAGCATAGTGGTTGAATATATAGACACCGTGGTTGGACTATATGGATTCAAATCTCAACTCTACTATATGTGGACTTTTTGACCATGGACATAGTACCTTACCTTTCTGTGATCCTGTTTGTTCATATGTGGAGTCTGGGAAAAAAACAGCATGTGGACATTTAAGGAGGGATAGGGTGGAGTTTGCAGAGGTCTGGAAACAAAGATAGGTCCCCAAGCTCATATTCAGCATTTAGTAGTTTCAAGAACAGTAGACTGTCTCAAAGGAAAAACATTGATTTACTGAGCTAGTTATCATTGGAGGAACAAGTTAAAGAAAAAGTTATTTAATTTAGAGAAAAATACTGGGGTTTAGAAATAGGCCATAACTTTTTCAGGTCTTGAAATAGAAGTGAAAATAGTAGATAATAATGAGTGGTAGTGAATTAGCTGTACTACAAGATAGATTTCAAAAAATCTCCTGTAGGCAAATATGATCCCAAGACTTCAGGCATACAAAGTTATAGGTATCAATCATGAAACTACAGGTGAGAAGTAAGTGAATTTCATTCTGTAGATCTTCGGAACCACAGCATGGAACATAAGCATAAAGATACTCATGTGCTTGCTAAATATCTTGTAAGGAACAGGGTGATTTTTAGGTCTGAATATTTCAAATTTTAGTTATAGAATTGAAGAGTGAAATTTCAAAATGTAGCAACATCCTGGCACTGGAATTTGAAAGATAGCCAGATAGCCATTAAAAATGCTTTCTAGTTTATACAAGAAAGTCTTAAAAATCATACTTATATTACAACACATTGATATGACTGAAAAATCTAATCGAAGATCAACAGAAAGTAAACAAATTCAGATTGCTCAAACAGTATTTTAATGGCATTACCAGTGTTATTTTATTAATCTCACTATTTTTTCTTTTTTTTTATTTTATCAAGCTTCACCATTTGTGTTAGATAGTAATTATTGTTTTTCAAATAAAAATGTAAACTAAACCTACCCATTTTTATATTTCACTGAAATTGTTATCTTATACTAGAATGAAAGGTACATTTCAAATATAATCAACTTAAAATCATATAACTTCAATACTTTGGCCACCTGATACAAACAGCTAAGTCATTTGAAAAGGCCCCGATGCTGGGAAAGATTGAGGGCAGGAGGAGGAGGGGATGACAGAGGATGAGATAACCTGGATGGCATCACCGACTCAATGGACGTGGGTTTGGGTGAACTCCGGGAGTTAGTGATGGCCAGGGAGGCCTGGTGTGCCGTGGTTCATGGGGTCACAAAGAGTTGGACACAACTGAGCTACTGCACTGAACTGAACTGAACTGGAAACCATATTAAAAAATTGGGATCATTTAGATGAATGATATCTAAATAATTCTGAGTCATTTAAACAGAATTCCAATAAATAATGACTCATATTTCACTTTGATAAAATGCTTGGGTAAATTAAAGAGTTTGCTTAACATGACAAAGCAACAATAACAACAAAAATAAAACATTATTTATTAAGCATTCTTCATCTGATAGGCTGTGTTCTAACATAAATCTAATAAGGAAAATCTATATTCATTCCCATTTTAGAGAGGGGGAAACCGAAGTACATTTTTCTCTAGTAAAATCACCAGTGCCACACAGCTGGCAATATTATAGCTAAGATTTGTCCCTACATGGTCTGGGTCCACAATCCAAAGTTAACCACTTAATAATATTCAGTATCCCCAAAATTCAATTCTATGGGCATAATGCACACATAAACACCCACATTTTTAGCCCTAACTTTTTGCAAACACTCTTATGAGAATCATAATGTCAAATGGCTCTCTGAAAGTTCCTAATTTTATTTTGGAATTAATTCATTAATGAAAAATGTCATCTGTAATAGCATGAATACTTACATTATTTTATAACTTTTATTCCCCCATCTTAATATTTTTCCGAGGCATAGACTCAAGTATTTTTTCAATCTGAACTAAGTTGAGTAGTATTTCACCATTATTCTTTAGAATATAGTAAGTCAAACTCAACAAAAATTAAGCGTACACAGTGTGTTAGGTAGATATTTGTGTTAACTGTATAGTAAAATGAAGACAGACTTTGTGTATTAAAGTTAACTTGCAGAAGTCAATTCAAAGAAAACAGTAATATGCTATTATGACTTCATCAAAAGTAAAAAAAAAAAAGGAATATTTGAGTTTAAATATGACTAGTGCATTGGCTTTTGAAAGAAAACTCTGCAAGCAAGATGCTATCTTTGATTCAAATTTGTGTAAAGAAAAGTGTCTTATAAAAAATGCCTAAATTGAAATCCCATTGTATTATATTTAAAATAATGTTGGCTGTACATTATCCAAAATTATTACTTTTGGTTTCAATTGCACTAGTCTTAATACTATGGAATATGAATGAATGTATTTAAAAAGGTCACTTTTCAAGGTGGTCTAATGAGCCAAGTTTCTGGTCAATAAGAAAAGCAGTCTGTATGTGTCCCTTGTTTTGAGGTGGGTCTCTTGTAGGCAGCATATATAGGGGTCTTGCTTTTGTATCCATTCA
>SJYT01046990.1:6787-18420 GCA_006410635.1 Cephalophus harveyi | reverse complement strand
ACACACATACACACACGTGTGCACACACACGGAGGCACACACACATAAACACATATACACACACACATACCAGAATTCGGCAGATAAAGGGACAATAAAGGAGGCAGGGACACTTCACTGGTAAAGACATCAGCTCAGAGAAACTAACAGGATGAAACTGCTGGCAGTAACAGTGAGCAGTGGAGAAAGAAGAGCAGAGTGAGACGTGCCACCAGCAGAAGGGAAGTGTCAGGTCAGAGCATGTGATTCAAAGGACAGTCTAGGAATTCTGAATGAAAACCTCCCATTTCTACCAACAGGGTGTACTAAGAAATAGCTCCCTTTACCTAGATATGTATGATTTGGAATGCCAATGTGAAATACTAATGAGCCAGACTATTCGTCAGTCAATACCAAGCGGTCTGTTAAGGCCAGTACCCATAGTTCATGGTGTACCAGGTTCAATAATTTAAAGATGTGCACACACGTACATGTGGATATTTGGTAGTTTGATGAGACTGGTGAGAGGATTCCTAGAAACGGAAAGGGAAGTTGATTAATAGTGGAGCTCTCTGGTGTTAGAGAAGGCCCCAGACCATGAAAGCCATTCATGTCTAAGGACATTTAGTCTTAGGGTTCTAAGTAGGGAAGACATGACTTAAGATGGGTCAAGGATGTATGAGCAAAAAATGTGCAGCAAACTTCACAGGCAAGTCAGAGGAGAGCAAGAAGCTTGTAACAAGAGCATTCTTAGCAAGGAAATTCCCATCATATTCCACAAGACAGGGGTTCTCACTTTGCAAATAGTCCAGTTAATAAATTATAGGGACTTCCCTGGTGGTCCAGTGGTTAAGAAGCTGCCTGCCAGTGCAGCAGACATGGGTTTGATTCAGGAAGATCCCACATTCTGTGGCGCTACCAAGCCCATGTGCCACAACGACTGAGCGTGTGTGTTACAACTACTGAAGCTATGAGACAAAACTCCTGAAGTCCACTCCCCTAGAGGCTATGCTCCTCAACAAGAGGCGCTACCACAGTGAGAAGCCTGCCCACCACAGCTAGAGAGTGGTGCCCGCTCGCCACGACTAGAGGAAGCCTAAGAGCAGCAGTGCAGATCCAGCACAGCCAAAACTACAGAAACAAATTATGAACACCTTAAACACCTCCTTCAGAAATAGGCATGTAGCGTTAAGTGCAACTTATTTTCCGGTGACCCCAAACTAGATGATCAATCGATAACCTTTGGTCTCCTTCAAGACAACAAGAGCGGATTGCTTGTCAAGCTCATCTTGGAGAACCAAACAGGAAGCCCAATACATGTGAAATATTTTCATATGATATATGAAAACGTGCCTCGCTTCACAGAGGATATAAATTGGAAAAGCAATTTTTAAGAAGCAGTTTAAGTCATAATTAATAAGGAGTGAAATTCTATGTAAAGGAAGAGCTACCAGCTCTTGAACTTGGTGGCTAAAATGTCCACCCTCATTGAACTTAAAAGACTTAGGCCAAAGCTGGGATAGCCCCAGTCCTTCAAAAGTTGCATCTGGGCTGAGAAAATCCATCCCAGGAAATTAGTCACTGCCCATCCAGACTGTACTCCCTGACAATACCAGATCCAGATAATTGACAATACCTTATCCATTGAAATGTTCTTATTTACTTGGTCCTCCCTTGTCTTAAATTTTCCCATTTGACCTTGGCTGCCTCTTGTTCCTGCTTTACAGGTAATCTACCTTTTGATACATTTCCTTGACCTCTATCAATTTGGAGCTTCAGTTACTTCTGGATGATTCCAATCTGCCCCCGACAGAGGAATCACATACATAAGACTGAGAAGAAGAAGCTTCTGAAAGAAAGTAGTTGTGGGGGAAATTGAAGTAAACCATACTTCTCTTATTCCTTTCTTATGTTACAAATGATGTCTATTTTGTCTACCATCCTTCCACTTATCCAATTCACAGTATTCACAAAAGTGAGAGGGGAAACAATATGTATGAAATAAAGTGTTAGGATCGTCCCCTAAACTTCTGCAACTGCCAGTTTATCTGTCTAAAATACCTTCTATTCAACTCCACTTCCCTCCATATGATACTTTAGACTTTGATGTCAAAGACTAGATACGATGTTCAGCAGGTAGCTTACCTTTCTAGCCTCATCTATAAACTGAGGCTAATAGTTTCTGCCTCATAGAGTTGCTTGCCTGGAAAATCCCATGGACAGAAGAGCCTGGTGGGCTGCAGTCGATGGGGTTGCTAAGAGTCGGACACTACTGAGAGACTTCACTTTCACTTTTCACTTTCATGCACTGGAGAAGGAAATGGCAACCCATTCCAGTGTTCTTGCCTGGAGAATCCCAGGGACGGCGGAGCCTTGTGGGCTGCCAT
Organism: Cephalophus harveyi; assembly: GCA_006410635.1. Taxonomy (NCBI): domain Eukaryota; kingdom Metazoa; phylum Chordata; class Mammalia; order Artiodactyla; family Bovidae; genus Cephalophus; species Cephalophus harveyi. Next base: position 16,054 of record SJYT01046990.1, on the reverse strand, counting down.
CTATGGGGTCGCACAGAGTCAGACACGACTGAAGCAACTTAGCAGCAGCAGCATAGAGTTGCTAAGAAGATAACAATAGCAGTTAGTTTAGTCACTAAGTCATGTCCAACTCTGTGTGACCCCATGGACTAGAGCTCACCAGGCTCTTCTGTCCATGGGATTTCTCAGGCAAGAGTACTGGAGTGGGTTGCCTTGTCTTCCTCCAAGGGATCTTCCCAACCCAGGGATCAAAACCAAGTTTCCTGCATTGCAGGTTGTCTCCTTCACTGCAGATGGATTCTTTACTGACTGAGCCACCAGTAATGAAAGTCAAATGCTTGGCATTGTTCAGAAAATTTATGTAGCGTTACAGAAGTGAATGAGTGAAAGAATGGACAAGTAAATTGGCTGTGCTTGACAGAAACTGCCACTGAGCCTTTAGTCATAATATTACCAATAAAAACGATGGCCAACTATGTGTCAAGCACCATTCTAGATCCTTTCATTCTCACAGAGATACCCAGAAGTACATATCTTTAACATCTTTTTACAGGCAGTGATACATTTATGCCTGTGCTGGGTGTCAGGGATGCCTCTTCTCTCCTATGGCTTATGATCAGCCTGTTGGCTAGAGCACAGATGCTCTGCTGCATCCCTATGCCCTTTAATGCAGAGCTGTTTAAACAGTAAGCCATAACCAATTTAATATGTAAAAGAAAGAAAGAGAAAGGGGAAGGGAGGAAACAGAATAGAATGGGAAAATTAGAGAGCAGTGCCTATTGCTAGGGTCATTATTGTTTCATAAAATCTTGTGTGTGTGTTTGTTTGCATGTGCGTATAATGCATTTTCAATGTAAAATGTGTTAAGAGTTGGCCACAGTCAGAAAAGTTGAAAGTCTTTGCCTTGACAAGTTGCACATGATCCACATTAGTCTGCCTGAGGTACCTGTGGCCCTGCTCTTCATACAAACAGTGCTCAAATTGTCTAACAAGTAGCCTTTGGTGCTTAAAACACGATTCAACAGAAGAAACTTGTACCATTTTCCCACATACTGCCTAAGTCCCAACATCCAGGTAGTCACTTTTTAAAAGCTGTGTTGCTGACCCAGATCAAAAAGGCACATGGTCACCCTCTAGAAAGTGTGTTAATAGCTCAGTCGTGTCTGAATCTTTCCACCCCATGGTTGCAAAGCCCACCAGGCTCCTCTGTCCATGGAATTCTCCAGACAAGAATACTGGAGTGGGGAGCCATTCCCTCCTCCAGGGACCCTCTAGAAGCCCACCGATGGCCATGAACTGTTTGGAGGCTAGCAGATTGCCATGGCAGAAAAGCAGTGGGCCCTCTTCTTGGCCCGTGTTTCCCATCCCAAGCCAGCTGGGCTGACTCTTGATTTATTCTGTGCATGAACATGCATACGTCTTCCACAGATTATGTGTTCCATATCAAGAGATGCAGGGAGGGAAAAAGCCATGTATTTTCACATGCTGTAGCTTTCACACAAGGCACATCTGTCAGAGACACAGGTTCCGTCCATAATTCACCGTGAGACCAGGGCATGTCTGTTGTGATTGCGGCCACTGTGACATTCTGTAGCAAATTCCCCCAAATGGTACCCCTGTCCTATTTCCTGGCATCAGTGTCTGGGAAGAGAAAGTCGGGTCGTCTCTCTCTCGTCCTAATTGGTTTTTGTAGACCTGTTTAGATCTATGTCGGGGCTGCTATTTTCAGGCATTGCCTTTTTTCCTCCCAAGGTTTTTATAGTGTATTATTTACCCACAGTAACCAAGGGTGATGATTATTTTCAATTCCAGGACTCATCACTCCTGTTCCTCCATGTTTTAACCATTACTTTTGATTCTTTCTATACCCGGCAGCATCTTATAAAAAATAAAATATAATGAAACATTCAAACTCTTGACATTCGCCTTATGGGTTTTCAGAGAAGCAGCAGCGTGTTCTGCCTTTAGCTTTCATTTCATCGGTTACCCTGGCGTTTGTACGACATTCTGGGAACAGCTAAGCTGATCCACCTGAAACCTATTTTCATCCTTGTTGTCATCAGCACCACCATCATCTCACTCTCCTCCCACTTCCACGGTGGATTAGACAAAAGCCAGAGTAGCTGCACTAACAGCCATTCATTCCGAAGCCTGTCTCCACTCCTGAAATGATCCTGTTGCAGGTCAGCCTTAGAGGGAGAGGGAGAAACAGAGATAGAACGTGAAAAGCCAGAAGGTGCGCAGTAGCCCAGGGAGGGACTTCACTCCAGGGACACGTTATGTGTTTATGTGTCTCTGAATTCCCCGCTATGACTTATATTAATAGAATTTGCCCACAAATGAATAATTTCACAGCAAAATGAGTGTGCATGCACATGATAGTCTGCAAATTAAAAACAACTAGTACAAAAATTAAAATGGAAAGTTCTTCAGTTAGTGTCCTTTCTATGACCGCATAAGCTGGGGCTTGGGGACATTTGTCCCTCCCTCTAGGAGCCAAGCCCAGTCCTGCTCAAACCATAGATGCCTAGGAAGTCAGGCAGGTCTTTTGTAAAGGTCATTTCTCAGAGGCAGGATGGTGTATACAGCAGGGGTCCCTAACCTCCAGGATCTAATGCCAGATGACCTGAGGTGGAGCTGATGTAATAGTAACAAATATAATGTGCTCAATAAATGTAATGCACTTGAATCATCTCCAAACCATCCCCTCTCCAGGCTGGTCTGTGGAAAAACCATCTTCCATGAAATTAGTACCAAAAACTTTGGGGACTGCTGATCTAGAGAAGAGACAAAATATCAGGAGTCAGATAATTCCTAAGTTCAAGATTATTTCTGCCACTGAACTGGTGTTTCATCTTGAGGATCTTCAGTTCTCCTGCATGACAAGGAAGAATGGACTGTTCCACTAAAATGCTTGGATCGCGGCTACCATCCTCTGGTCCCCTGGTCCCAGGCCTCGCCCCTGGCTTTCAGCCACCAAGCAAATGTTTGCAGAGCCTAAGCTGGGCGTGCACCACTGCCCTTGCCCCATGGCTCCCCGCTACTTTCTTAGAAAAGAAAGCCTTACTTGACTTGCTGCATTCCGGGCTGCTCTGTGGGTGGCAGGGATTTCCTAGCAGCCCCCAAGTATGTTTCAACATTTCATGTGGCCCATCCAGGTGACCTCCCAGCAGCTTCTCCTCCAGGGTGGCTTGAGGTCGCCATGAAGGACTCTGCAGACTGTGTGATTTTCCTTCAGGACTGGCCGTTTATGTCATTTAAGACCGGACAGGGTCTTAATGCTCACAATTGTCCTCTGAAGCATTTGAACTTTCATCATAGAGTGCCTTGTTACCTGAGAGAGTTCACAGCTTGACAATTCAAGCCAGTTTGTTCATCCTCACTTTTTTTCCCCCCTTGGCCAGAGTTGACTGGTCACACAGTCTTTCTCTAGGAGCTCTCAACCAAACATCTTAAGATTCAGAAACAGTCAGCAGCCTTTTTCTCTAACCAGGCTGCTGCCAAATCAATGAGAAAGATTGAGGCCAGAGCTAGAGAGAGAGAGTGGAAAAAGAGTGCACAAGAGAACAGAGCAAGTCAGAGATGGGGACAGATGGGAGGGAGGAAAAAAGAGAGACGAGTGGTCTGCCCTACTTGAGTTTCAGTGTTCATCCATTCCACTGCTCAGACACAACAGTTCAAGCATTCTTTCAAGAATTTTATCTTTTACCTAAGAAGGTACTATTTGGGTCTGTTTCTTGCAACTATGGGCTGGTCAAAAATTTTGTTCCGATTTTTCCACATGCTGTTATGGAAAACCCGAATCAAATTTTTGGCCAGGTCAATAAAACAATCCTAAACAAAATATAGTCCAGAAGAGACCCAAAAGTCATTTCATCCCCAGAGCCGCTCAAAGCGTGGGTTTCCCCTGCCAAGTATTACAATGAATGCCACTTGTGACAGGGAACAAACTACTTCCTAAGGCAACACTTTCAATCAATCCAGCCATTCTGATTGAATTATTAGTCTGAATTGAAGCTTTTCCCATGGCACTTTCCTCTTATTAGCCTTGGAACTACCCCTTAGACAAATATACTTTCCAAATGGGAGTTCTTTAAATATTCCAAGGCAGTCAAAATGACATCTCTTATTTAAGGTATCAATGTTTGTTTTTTTCACAAGCCCCAGATATCCAGTTTCTTGCTGTCTTTCTCAGATGATGTCTTTTTAAAACCCCCTCATCTTCCGGACAGCAGTTTTATGACTCCCTAATGGTACAGAGCCCAGAACCAGACACAATATTCCCAATAGGGTCTGAGCAGTGCAGAAAACAGACTTCTCCCTTCCCTGAGTCCAGGCCTATACTTCAGCCTAACTCTGCACTTACTTTTTGACATTCACAAACTTACTGAACTTGTAGACTAAACTCTCTATTATATTCATGCTACACCTATGTTCCCACCTCCTCAGCCTTGTGCTTATGAAGCTGGCTTTTAGATCCAAGTGTTACTTGTACTGTTCCTACAAAATCTCAAATCAACTTCAGTGAGTCAAAAATTGAGGTGATGCTGTTGATGAAAAAGTTCTAGAGATGGATGGTAGGGATGGTTGTATAACAATGCGAATGTACTTAATGCCCCTGAACTGGTCACTTAATGATCAAAAAGGTTATGTTACTTATGTTACAAATATTTTACCAGAATTAAAAAAATCAAGAAATTTGAATATAGACTGGATATTATGATCTTGGGGAATTGCTATTTTTTTAGATATTAGAATTAGATATAGAAGGATGTATTTTTAGAAGACAGAGAAGTATTTAGCAGTCAAATTTTATGGGGTCTGCAATTTTCTTTCAAATTGTTAGAAGAATAAATATTTAGAAAGAGAGGTAAAGAAATTGACAAAATATTAACCATGGTTTAACATAAGTACTCAGTACCTGAGTGTCCATTAATGGTATTCCTTAAACCTTTTTTCATATATGGAATTTTTATTAAAAAGTTGGGGAAAATTCAGTCCAATATTATGGCTTGTTAAGACCATTTTGAATGATGAGTCTGTCGGTTTTGTTATCCTTCCAGCATTTGTATGACTGCTGCTGTTGCTGCTAAGTCACTTCAGTCGTGTCCGACTCTGTGCAACCCCATAGACGGCAGCCCATCAGGCTCCCCTGTCCCTGGGATTCCCCAGGCAAGAACACTGGAGTGGGTTGCCATTTCCTTCTCCGATGGGTGAAAGTGAAAAGTGAAAGGGAAGTCGCTCAGTCGTGTCCAACTCCTAGCGACCCCATGGATTGCAGCCCACCAGGCTCCTCCGTCCATGGGATTTTCCAGGCAAGAGTCCTGGAGTGGGGTGCCATTGCCTTCTCCAATTTGTATGACTACAAATTAAATATTAAATATTACCCATATATCTTTGTTCCAGTCATAAAATTGCTGAGGAGGACGTAATTGAGAACTTAACACTGAGCTAGCCACGAGGCATCTTACTCCAGGCCCACCTCAATTCATCCATCAGTCTTTACATATGGTTGTTCAACAAGTTATGTATCCATTTAATTTTCCTAATCCACATCATATTTCTCCATCAAAATACTAGAATATGGAACTGACACACACTGTTGGCTTCTTTTTTGAAGTTCATGTCAACCATGGTCATGAGGATGACGCCCTCCCTTTAAATCCTCAGTGGGCCACTCTGCAAGGATGTGACCTCATATAAGCTCAATAATCATCTGGAGTTTAATTTCTTCATCTGTAAACTGGAATAATATAGAAGTGGCTGCAATGATTAGGTAGATTTTGGTGTTGGTCTAATATTGTGTCGCAGGCCAGATGCTGGAGTTGAAGCAGAGAGTGTGGCCAGGTGAAGGTGCAGAGTCAGTGCAAGTTCACCTCCCCTGGGCCCTGCTGAGAAGATGCTCCTCAGGAGGAGCATGGGCTTCATCAGTTCTTCTTTGACAGAACAAAGAACAAGGCCTCCAGACAGTGACAAAGGATCTGTGATAAGGAAAAGAAGAGAGAACAGGAAGACCAGACCAGGTCGCAGAATGCCCCAAGGGGTAGGAGGACATCCTGGTCCCAGGATGCGGTCTGAGATGATCAGTAAGTTACAGCAGGAGGGCAAAGAGGTGGGAAGAGCCTCCACAGAAGCCTGCAGCCCTTTCCTGCTGCTGCTGCTGCTGCTAAGTCGCTTCAGTCGTGTCCGACTCTGTGCGACCCCATAGACGGCAGCCCACCAGGCTCCACCATCCCTGGGATTCTCAAGGCAAGAACACTGGAGTGGGTTGCCATTTCCTTCTCCAATGCATGAAAGTGAAAAGTGAACGTGAAGTCGCTCAGTCGTGTTCGACTCTTCGCGACCCCATGGACTGCAGCCCACGAGGCTCCTCTGTACATGGGATTTTCCAGGCAAGAGTACTAGAGTGAGGTGCCATTGCCTTCTCCAGCAGCCCTTTCCTAGTTAACTCTAAATATGACTGAAGTTGTCATGTGCATAAACACAGCTTACAAGATATTATCACCTCCCTCATGAACCTCCCTCCCACCCTCTCCTTCCACCCCTCATACATATACATATGGCTGATTCACTTCGTTGTACAGCAGAAACTAACGCAACATTGTAAAGCAATTATACCCCAATAAAAAAATAAAATTAAAAAAGATGTTATCACTTATATGTGGAATCTAAAATGTAGCAAAAATTAATAAGTATATCAAAGCAGAAACGGACTTACAGATAACAAATTACTGATTGATTACCAATGCGGAAAGGGGCAAGATAGGAGTATGGAATTCAGAGATATGAAATACTATGTAAAAATTAAAAAAACTACAAGGATATATTGAACAGCACAAGAAAATATTGGAGAAGGCAATGGTAACTCACTCCAGTATTCTTGCCTGGAGAATCCCCACGGACAGAGGAGCCTGGAGGGCTACAGTAAATTGGGTTGCAAAGAGTCAGACATGACTTAGTGATTAAACAACAGGAAAATATAGCCATTATTTTGTATTAAATTTAAATGGGGTATAATCTATAAAAATATCAAATAATTATGCTGTACACCTAAGGGTAATGTAACACTGTAAATCAACTATACTTCCAAAAAAAAAAAAAAAAAGTCTTAAGTGGCATTTCTTGGTAGAATCCTCCAGAAAACCCCCTCCCCTGACTCCCCAACTAGCATCAGAATGGGGCCAAGAGCACAGCTTAGCTCATTGAGACAATTCAGCCCACAAGAGTGGGTCTGTTAAAAAATAATCCCATATTTTTACTCTACTTCCTATCTGCTCATTGTCTTTTAAAATATGAGGTATAATTCATACACTACAAAATTTACCTTTATAAAGTATACAATTATGTTTCTTAGGACTCTCTGGGACGGAAATCTGTATATATTTGCTTCCAGGAAGAATCCTGTTATTTTTTTTAAGTATGAAGCATGGGAACCCAGTAATCTTCATAAGATAATGTGTTATAAGAAGAAGCAGTTATGATCCAGATACAGAGAGGAGACCAGGTGAAGAAAGTGAAAGAAAATGTTTATCTGCAAGCCAAGGAGAGAGTACCTCAGAGAAACCAACCTTGTCCCCACCTTGATCTCAGACCTCTAGCCTCCAGAACTGTGAGAAAAAAAACTCTTGTTGGTTAAGTGTCTGAAAAAAAAAAAAGGAAGGAAGAAGAAAAGAAATTTCTCTGGGGTCAGTCTCCTGGTCCTGCTCACACCCTTCCAGGGTCACCACCTTCAGTCGGATTTTTCAGGGGCTAGAAACACACTTGCAGTTGCCTGAACGGCTGTGGGCTTCTGCACCTGCCTTGACCTGGGAAGCCGCCTCCCTGACCCCACCCTCAGCTTCACAGCTGACTCTCATTGCCCTTCTTGGGGAACTCCCCCTAAACCCCAGGCTTCTGTGCAAAGTTGATCAAGTCTATGCAAATTTATCATTCCATGCAATAATTTTCTCTGTAACTTGAATATTTGCCACCCAAGAGTTCCCAAGTCCTCAATCCCTCTGGAGTAGCACTTTCTCCCTTTAATACCTGAGTTAGATGGCTCAGGTGGAAAGCCCTCCGCAACTTCCCCTATTTGCCTGTATTTACAAGAGCCTGTGTGCCTACCACTGTCATTAATTTCCTGCTCCTCTTCACTGTCAGACCTCAGATCTAACTCTTCTCTTTCCAGCATTTCACCCCACCCCCCACCCCAGAACGACATTCCTCTTTCTACTGTGTTCCTCCTTTTTACCAGGAATATAAGGCTCTTGTACATACCAGATTTTCCAAAATAATGTCATGAATAATAGGAGTTCATTGTAGCCCAAATTAGGAAATAACTTTTCTTTCCAGCTCCTTAAAACTGGCTGGTCTCTCCTGGGAACCCAGTCACCTGCGTGCTGCCATACTGGAACCCAAGAAAATGCACTGGTCATAGCAAACACCCTCTTCCAACAACACAAGAGAAGGCTCTACACGTGAACATCACCAGATGGTCAACACCGAAATCAGATTGATTATAATCTTTGCAGCCAAAGATGGAGAAGCTCTATACAGTCAAAAACAAGACCAAGAGCTGCCTGTGGCTCAGATCATGACTCCTTATTGCAAAATTCAGGCTTAAATTGAAGAAAGTATGAAAAACCAATAGACCATTCAGGTATGACCTAAGTCAAATCCCTTACAATTGATTATACAGTGGAAGTGACAAATAAGTTCAAGGGATTAGACCTGATAGACAGAGTCCCTGAAGAACTATGGATGGAGGTTCATGACATTGTACAGGAGACAGGGATCAAGACCTAACCCAAGAAAAAAAAAATGCAAAAAAGCTAAATGGTTGTCTCAGGAGGCCTTACAAATAGCTGTGAAAAGAAGAGAAGCTAAAGGCAAAGGAGAAAAGGAAAGATATACCCATTTGAATGCAGAGTTCCAAAGAATAGCAAGGAGAGATAAGAAAGCCTTCCTCAATGATCAATGCAAAGAAATAAAGGAAAACAATAGAATGGGAAAGACTAGAGATCTCTTCAAGAAAATTAGAGATACTAAGGGAACATTTCATGCAAAGATGGGCACAATAAAGGACAGAAATGGTATGGACCTAACAGAAGCAGAAGATATTAAGAAGAGGAGGCAAACTATACAAAAAAGATCTTCACGACCCAGATAATCACCATGGTGTGATCACTCACCTAGAGCCAGACATCTTGGAATGTGAAATCAAGTGGGCCTTAGGAAGCCTCACTATGAACAAAGCTAGTGGAGGTGATGGAATTCCAGTTGAGCTATTGCAACTCTTAAAAGATGATG